>OX375866.1:95256045-95340048 GCA_947359475.1 Heligmosomoides polygyrus bakeri
CTTCGTAGAAATGGGGCATTTCTGTTGGGCCTCCCACCAAGGTGCGAGGAAGGAAGGTCGGTGACCCAGCGAGCGGCGACGGGCTCAGGTCGACTAGCGGTCTCAGATCCGATTGAGCTCGCCTGATATCTCGGTCAAGTATGAAAATATGAAGCGTTTCGGATCGCGATGAACATCGGTAGAAAGCTCCTTGCACGTGCAAGACAGTTTCGCATAGGTTTTTTGAAAAACGATATTACGGAGGAGCAAATGTGAAGAAACAAAATCGTTATAAAATTAGGCGAAAAGTAGTTACCTGAGGGACGCCTTGAAGCTGCTCCGGAGCAACTCATTTTGTTTTATTGCTAAAGCGTCAAGCCCCTATAAGCCTGCCGTAGATCGGAGAAAGCCGAACTTCCTATCTAATCGCGCAAATCGTTTGTGTCCGTTTAAAAAACGAAGAAAATCTAATACCGTAGATAAAGCTATGACATGTAGTGGGTTCGAGATGACGAGTTCTGATGGCGTTTAATGCAGCTCTAAAGAAACTAAATACGTCTAAAAACCGAACGCTGTTTCATTTTAGATACACGTCCACCCTAGCCAAAGTTTGCGTGTATCTGAAGTGAGAACAAGAAAGCAAAGCAATGCATATTTCATTTATGAAAATTGGGTATGTGTCGCGTAGGTGAGCAGCATTGGTAGGTGGAAACGCTTAAACCAAATGTACCGCATTGAATGGGCGTGCCATTCAGAGGGAGCATGTACAGCTGGTGGTACCCTGATGGGCTGGCATGTGTTCGGTCTGTGTTCTGTTTGGTTACCATTGACTGGTGCGCTCCCACCTACCAATGCTGCTCACCTGCGCGACATGTACCGAAAATTGATATCGAAAACCTCTTCTAGGAGGTATAAGGATGAGGATAAAGGATAGCGCTATTCAGTCTTTTTTGGGATGCGTCATGCATTCTACTTCTACGAGGTGTCGTGGAGGCGAATTGAATGCGTTTGGCCATACAATGAATTGATGTGGCCAGCCGATGAATAAGACAGCGCTGTATCCTTCCCAGACAAGTCTGGTATCAATTCACCGACCACGGAGGGATGGAAGCTTGATTGTGCTGGGCGGAAAATCCGAACCAGGAACCTGGTATCGGGTCACGTGACAGCTGGCACCTCTTTCGACTGCGCTAAAAGCGCCCCTATAGAAGGAATTCCTTAAAAATCACTGCACTATGTGAATGAACACAGCAATTCTGTTCTTTTAGTCATAACGGTATTTTTATGCTTTCTATGAAGTGCTCTGATGCAGGGAATTTTCCACCGTGATGTATGAGAAGGTTGCGTCGTGAGCGCGTCCGGGACATCATAAAGTTTATTTGATTAAGTGTAATTGCTGTTACTTAGAAACGCTCAGTGCAGAACGGTGGCATGTTTCATTTCTATTGCGCTCGTTTCTTACATTATTTATATTTATATAATATTATTATACATATTTTACACACATCTGAAGAATACTAACACCATCAGTTCAACAATGCATTAGACGAATGCACTGCGCAATCAATATTACTCGTGCAAGTAAATTCTTTGCTTGTCAGCTCCTCTGACATGAAAACAAAACGTTTGAAATTTCTGACTTTCTTGGAACATGCATATTCAGGTGTTAGATACATTTCATTTGTTCTGGAAAATATACTGTTGGATTTGGAAAGTGTTTGGTTTAAAATAAAAATAAAAATGAAAGAAAAAATAAAAGCAAAAATATAATTTGTTAAAAGAAATTCAAAGTGAGTTGACAGCTTTGATCAAGTGACGTTTTGCACGAGTGCACTGCGCAATCGCTTTATATGTTACACGAAAAATTCTTTGCTTCCCAATCCCTTAAAATTGGAAAAATAGATTTTGGCCAAAATACGTAGAGTTTCAGTCGTGTTACAAAAAGTTTTTAAACTGTTTACTCTAGTTTTTTTTCAAATTTGAATTCTTAACAACGTGATAATATACCAGAGTGCTCTCATATCTAGAAAGAATCCAACAGGCAGCCGCCGGTCGCCAAGAGGTAAAAGGTCCTCAAGAGGTAATTATCCCCAGAGAGGAGGGAGCGGTCGTAAACCTATCGTAGCGTTTGGAGCACTACAGTAACCCTCAGCTGACCTAAATTTCAATTTAAAAGTTATCTAGAAATGCTAACATGGCTAGATAGGAAATCTCATCGCGGGTGCAAATATGCTAACCGTTTTTAGAATTAGCCACTTTGAACCGAGTTATTGACAAGAGGCGCTTTCTCGCCCAAAACGGCGCAAAAGTCGCGGTTTTGCGCCGAATGGACAAAAGATAGGGCTGGTATTGTAGCTCGCAGCAAAAACGATTTTTACCACTGTGCTTCCTGTTGGATGCACATATAAGTCTTATTGAGTATGGTTAGGATAAGGTCCTTCGTTATACACATTAGATGACCCGTCTTCAGTGGTTGTGCGGGTCACAGCATCGCTTCCGTTCCTTTTGTTGTTTCGCCGTCTTTATCCGGCGGCCAGATTCATCCACGACTTACAGCAATTTAACAGAGAAAATTACATACGAAATCCCAGATAGCGCGGCTTCAAGCGATATGCTGAGAGGTAAGCCGCGTTATCTGAGTTTTCCGCTGTGAATTCTGTGTTAAAGTTATGTAAGTCGTTGATGAATCCGACCCCTGACGGTGAAGATACTGCCGCAATCCCTGATAGCGCGGCTTATCAACAAGCGATATGGTGAATGTTTCAGGCCTATCTCATACCACCGCTCACCCCGAGCAAAGCCTAATGATAACCTCCCATATCGACCGCGCGAGGCGATGAGTCGTTATGGGAGCCTATCATTGGGCTTCGCGATGGTATTACATAGGCCACAATGTTTCACCATATCGCACGGCCCAGGACGTTATTTCTATTCGAACTTCATGACATTGTCAAGCAGCTTGGTTCAATCTCAAATGAAATGCTAGTTGGGTCAAAGCGGAACGAATGCATCGACCCACATTGCTTGAGGTCTTCCACGAAGGGCTTGACTTCACCCGGGATCCATTCCAGTGCTCTTTTCTTCCATCGTTTTGTATACTCATGCCGTAACTGAGTCATCGGCATTCAGTCTTTCACACTGAATCTACTAGACCACGAAGACGCGGCATTCTTCTCACGTCGGAACTGCGAAGTCCAGCTCGATGTTGAGCTATCCGGTTGTACATCAAAATAGATCGCTCTAGGGTGATCGTGCATAGCATCTTTAATGTGTCAGCAGTTTTGCCCTACGTCTTCGCCCGGTACCAGAGCGCATGCAGAGCATTTGGTTCGAATAGGTTCGTTATAATGCTGCTATCACATGACGCGTACATTCTTTGAGAAGTTTGAATGCAGCTCTTCGCCTCCTATCCAGCGGCCTTTATATGGTTCTCATTCTTAACCGAACATCGGAAGTGTGCGTAGAACCACGAATAAGTGAGTTGAAAGCTCTGCAGTTGAATTCCTTCCAGTTTTTCCCACTCCCTCGGAATAGTCCTTCTTCATGAAGTGTGTCTTTCTCCGATTGATTCTCAGTTCTTTCCTTTTCTCTGCATCATTTAGCTCAGCTAGCATCGTCTTTGCTTTAAGCAAAGGATTCAAGAAGAGTTTGAGTTTCGAGTGTCGTCAACAAACGAGTATTTGAGAGGAATCTTCCATCCACACGAATTTCTTTTCGCTCCAGTCAAGCGAATTCATTATTTACTGCAGCTCTGAAATGAATGGCTTCGGCAAACAAGATGTCTATGCTTGCCTCTCCCCTTCCTATAAGAACTGTAAGGGGACGCTTGAACACCTTAGCCGTTGTCTTTCATCCTGCGTAGCAAATGTTGGCTAATTTCTATAGTAGGACGAGTCCAGTCCTTGGTTGATAAGCTATTACGGAATAGCGTTCGTTTCAACGCTGTCCAATGCCTTCCCGTAGCCGACGAAGACGAAAATTTTGAAAAGACGACATTCCTGGCAAACCTCAATGATCCTCGAGACAGTCTGGATATGGACAACACATCTGAATTTCTTGCGGAATCCGGTGGGCCCCACAGGCTGGCCTTCATCTATAGTGCTTGATATGCAGACGAAGACCGTCTGAATTGTTGCCCGTCCAGGGAGTGTGCCACTCTCCATGCTCTTGAACGTCACTTCAACTTCTGAAGGAAGAATCAAAAGCAGTCCTCCATTACTAAGAATGCTGGAGATTAGTACGGGAGTAGATGAGCAAAAGAGGCTCGCATAGAACCTCTTAGGTACTGATTTCATTCCACAGCGAAAAGAGGCTAGAGTCCCATCCTCGTTGATAAGGGAGTACTGTATATGCGGAGGTCCTCACAGCACTTCTTCAGACTAGAGCGTCTCTATCTATGGTCCTTCCAACAATTTCATGCGAACGCACAGGTGTAGGTCGTCCTGCAGGACTTTTCTACAGCTGATATTAGCTACCAACCGCTCCATGTTTACTCCGCATTCGGCTCCAACTTCAAAGACTTTTTCTGTTGAAGATCGCTTTTGTGGCGGTCAAAATGCTGTCAAAGTGGGTTGTTCGTGGCTTCAAAACGAGCCTTCCACAGAAGTGCAGTCTATTGGGAAGCTAGTTGTAGTCTTAGAGTCTTCCTTGATTTACCAGCCGTATCTGGCTATGGAGTTAGAAAGGACGTCCTTATCGTAAACGACATCTTTCCTTCTTAAGCGGTTGAATCAAACTTTCGTTCAAAAGAGGTGGTGATCTGATACACTGCAAAACGATGGCACTACTGCATCATCTAGTAGCCACCACCATTGGGTAGCAAGTATGTGATCGAGTTCCACATGACTCGTACCCCGGGTGATTCTCATATCCATGTTGACGATGTTCCTTCTTTATGGAGATGGAGCATGGAAAAGACGAGCGGTGAACAATCAGCGAAACGATTTCCATCTTCGTTCCATTTACCAGATCAAAATCTTCCGATGCTGTACTTCCCTTCGAAAGCCATCTCGATTTTGGCGTAGAAGCCCTGATGGTGAACTAGCAGAGGACTTCTCATGGCGGAAAACCTCCTTCAGCTTCTCGTGATCTCATAACGTTTGGTTTCAACAACAATTGACGTTGGTGAGCAGCAGCCGATGATAATGGTTGGCTTCCGACGATGAGGATGGAGTCGAAGAATGACCAGACAAGGTGACAGGATTCCGAAGGAGTCGACAAAATGGACGAGAGATGGGTGCTCTGCTCTATGCCTACGCCTCCGACATTGCGGGATGGAACCTTATCTTTATGAATAACGAGTGTTCTCTCCTACAAATGGCGTACATCGTTCTTCTGAGCCTTGGTCTCCTGCAGAGCAATCATATGGAACCTGATACGTCCTGTAGCTTTTAAAAGAGCGTGTAGGTCTTCGTTTGAAGACACTGCTTAGACACAATCAATCTCGGTGGCATATCGCGCTCAGTTCGTCTTCGGGTAGAATCAAAACATGACAACCTGAGATTACCAGTTTTACCAGTGTTCACGCCGTTCGACGTGAAAGGCGGCAGAGCCATCGTGCAGGATACTGTTTTGGTAAGAATAGATACCGTATGAAGAGCCTTGCCAGGGCGGAATTGGGGTGTGGTTCAGATTTTGCTAGGCTTTCGAAGAATTGTCGAATTTCCTCTCAAGTTATGCAGTCGGAGAATAAAAAACACCCGCTGTACATTGAAGTTCGATACCCATTCTTTCCCCTACGCCACGACAGATGCAGAGCTATGTGGGGTGTTCACACATCAAAATTTGAAAAGCGTGTTCTAAATGTGTTAGAATTTCTTTGAGAGATATGCTTTGCACCTACATAGAAATATTTCGCAGAATGTACTACCAATACTGTAGATGCAATACTACCGCAGTTATTCCGATTTAACTTCAGCCCTCATTTTGTAGTCTGATGTTATCAGTGAAAGACTTCTCAGTGACTGGGCTCGCTTAGAGTTACCCCTTTATTACGTATTGGTTTTTGTACAAGAAACTTCAGAGTGTTCAAAGCTAACAGAGAATGCATGGCAGAATGTGATGACTCATGGAAAGTTTCTCCAAGATACGAACAGCTGGAGCACATCGCCTGCAACGGAGGTTTTTGCATTCTTGTTTATTTCGTATTTGTTACGCCTTTCAAGTTAAAAATGCAACAGTTCGGCGTTTTGGAAATTTTAAAAAGTTTGTGGGATGCGAGAAATGTTCACTGCTAGAGAATTTGTGAAGGCGATGCGAGCTTACCCCGTGTGGTTATTTGCGCGGATCAAGGGCCGGATTCATCAACGACTAATCCGCGTGTATAGGAGGTAGAGATACCCACGATGAAGCCTGCGTCTCAGACTCTTACCTTATCTCTACCTGACTCTTATATTATCTCTAGCCCTCATACCCCGCATACCCACGGGTTTAATTGTTGATGAATCCGGTGCCAGATAACGATTGCGTCAGCGTTGGAATGCCGTCCAGATCAGCCTGATAAAACTTGAACAAACCTAGAGTGACGGGAGCCTTCGTTGACGAAGACGCAAACAAAACCTAGTATTGACTCGTGGTGTGTTCATCGACGATTTTAGAGGCCGGACTAACCCTAGGGTATAAGTGGCAAAGATACCCACGATAAAACATTCATCTCCTTCTGTTATCTTATCTCTGCCCCTTACATCCCGCATACCCACGGGTTTAATTGTTGACGAATCCGTCCTCAGGTTTCTTATGGAAGTAACACAGTCGCTACGTTATCTTTCCTTGTTTTGCACGTAAATAGATGTGGGTGTGGTGGTATCAACCGCTCTTTTTATGGAGAACCGAAACTTCATAGAAACAAAACAGTTTGTCCTTAAAATACAACTGAGGCTACAAAAAGAGATCACTTTTTAAGAAAAATACAACTACAGAGCAAACTAAAGAAGTAATGTAAAAGGCAAAGCGCGGACGAGACTTCGGTTCTGATGCTGCGCAACTACCGGGAGAAAAATGATGAAAATCTTGCAGAGCGCAAAGAGAACTCGTGCATGCGGTTTTTCATGATCGACGATTTTGCAAAGACGCAAAATTTAGCTCCAGAATCCCAAAACTGTCCCTCTTGATTTGAAAGCAGTACACACCTGACTGATTTAGCAGCGAGAAGTGAAATGATTAGGTACCAAATAGGACTGACCACACAAGTCAGGATTGCACTGTCTTTACAGGGTTGACTACTGCACACGATGCACATCTGCGATGTTGATGATGTCCAAAACGTGACTATTAACATTCCTTGGGAACTGAATAAAGAAGGATGTGGCTGTTGCAAAAGCCACTCATTATGGAGATGTCAATGAGAAGCTCGAGCCACGCGATGGTGAGCGGCACCTGTACCGACTTGCAAAGTTGCGCCATCGGTAGACCGAGGATATTGGGAAGTTTTTCGGCATCAGAACAGCCATCTTCTTAAGGACCGCAAGAAGGCATTGAAGCGATGGCGTGACTACTTTGAGGAAATTTCTACAGTAGAATTTCCTCATCCAGCCATCCCTTCAACTGCTCCAACCGACGATTCGGTCAGAAGATCGCCGGGGAGGAGATTGAAGCTTCATTGAAGAAGGTGAGGCAGGAAAGGGACTGGGCCCGACGGCGTGGCAGCTAATTTATGGAAGTCCACGTACTGGTACCATGCTCAGTGGTTGGCGAAGTTCTTTAATCAGGTTGTAGCAGAGAAGAAAGTACCTGACTGCTGGATCCAAAGTACGACGATTCCGATTTGGAAGAAGAAGGACAGTTCTGCAGACTGCTCCAATTACCGTCCGATTCGCTTGCTTTCGCACAGCATGAAGATCTTCGAGCGACTTGTCGACGGACGAATTCGGAACATCGTCCAGCTTTCCAGCAATCAGTGCGGCTTCGTAGCTGGCTGTGGCACTATTGATGCCATACATGCCGCCCGCCTCCTGTTAGAGAAGCATCGCGAGAAACAGAAGCCAGTGCATATCGCCTTTCTCGATTGGAGAAGGCCTTCGACCGCGTACCGCGTGAAGTGATATGGTACGCGTTGAGACATCATGTAGTTCCTGAAGAGCTCATAGAGTGGGTGCGAATTCTCTACTTTTGTCCAAAGAGTCGAGTTCAAGCTGCAACTGGAACATCGAAGGAGTTCCCCATCTCTTTTACACCAGGGTTCTGTACTATCCCCACTCCTCTTTGTTGTCGTCATGGATGCCATCACACGAGATCTTCAGAAGCCCGTCCCTTGCACGCTGCTTCAGCCGACGACGTGATGCTCGCTAGCGAAGACAGAGGTGAACTCGAGCGAGAGGTGCAAGCTTGGTGTGATCGCTTGGAGCAGTTTGGACTGAAACTGAACGTGAGGAAGACCGAATATTTAACGACGGACGTTACTGAGTCCAGCTCCATCAAGGTTAACGGCATCCAGCTTCCATGCACTGCGGTCTTTAAGTACCTGGGATCAGCAGTCGCGTCTGGCGGCAGTCTGATGGTTGAAGTGAACTCACGTGTGAGTGCAGCTTGGTCCAAGTGGGCTCGTTGACTGGTGTGCTCTGCGATAGGAAGATACCAGAGCACCTGAAGTCGAAGATCTACGGAGCAATCGTCCGGCCAGTAGCGATGTACAGCGCTGAGTGTTGGCCAGCGACCAAGGACGTAGAGACGCGCCTCAGCGTCATGGAGACGAAGATGCTGCGCTGGACGGCTGTAGTCACACGCATGGACCGCATCCGAAACAATACTATTCGGCAGAAGTTCGGTGTCGCGCACCAAACTTCTGCCGAGTGACGTCGTAAACCGAAGACGATAAACACGATTCTGAAGTTCGTTTTTGATCGATAATTTGATCAATGTTAAATCAAATCATTCAAAGATCAAATTATTGATTTTGTGGATGTCATTCGAACGGTCCGAAACTCCAGCCCTGGGGGTAATTGAGGTCGCTGAAGGATAGTCGATGAATGTTTTGTATTTAAAGTATCTAGTATAAATTCATTCGATTTTACAAATATTCGGACATTCATTATTCGAATATTCGACGAGCTCCAAAATATCGCCATATTGAAATATATTCGAATACATTCGACGCTACCAAATTATTAGGTCATCCAATAAGTAATGTCGTTTTTTTGTGCACTACGGTTTTAGCTCATTACTTGTCGGCAGGTTTGTGTATTTCGAAGGTGCGCTGAAGTGATTCTGAGGTAAATGAGACTTGCTCTTTTAGAATCTACCGTTCGTCAATTGTTAGCTTGCAAGTTCAGGTGGAATGACTCGGCAAATCTCAGAGGAGCATATTCGGCATTACATGCTGTTCGAATTTCGGAAGGGTAGTAACGCAACGGTTGCTACCAAAAATATCTGCGATGTATATCCAGATGCAATAGACGTTCGCAAATGCCAGCGATGTTTTTGCAAGTTCAAATCCGGTAATTTTGACCTCTCCGACTCCTTTCGATCAGGAAGACCGGTAACATTTGACAACGACATGCTGATGGCAGAACTCGAGGCGAATCCTTGTCAAACAGTGGAGGAATTTTCGAGTACTCTCAACGAGCCTAAATCAACAATTCATCTTCATCGGCAAGGTATGCAGAGCAGGTCTCTGGGTACCGCATGATTTATCCGCCGAGAACCGTGCCAACCGATCGACGCTTTGCAACGCACTGCTTCAGCGATACCGTATAGACCAGTTTTTTGATCGACTGATCACAGGAGGCGAAAAATGGATCTTGTACGATAAGCCAAAGCGCGAAAAGCAGTGGCTTTCCAAAAATGAACAGCCAAGAAGTACTGCGATGCCGAATATTCATCTCAGAAAGGCACTCCTCTGTGTTTGGTGGAATATCCGTGGAACTGTCCACTTTGAAGTGCTTAAATCTAGACAGACCGTTGACGTAGCACCTTTACCGTGAGCAAGTGAATCGAGTGAACCAAGCTTTACTGGAAAAGTATCCGGCGATCGTCAACAGAAAGGGCATACTTCTCCATCACGACAAGACCGCATTGTGCAAAACGGACGCTGGAAAAACAACGAATTAGGATGGGAGGTTCCCCTCATCCACCGTATTTTTCCGATCTCGTACCTTCCAATTATAACTTATTCCGGTCTCTACAGCATTTTCTTAGTTGCAAGAAATTTGAAAGTTTGGAGGATATGTTATGTCCACATATTTTGCTCAAAAACCGCAACAGTTTTGTTGCTCAGGAATTGAAGGTTTGCTCGTTAGGTGGGGAAAGGTTGTCGATAATGATGGTGATTACATTGTTGACTGAAATAAAGTTTTGTTGAAAATTTGTTCAATTGAAGTCAAGGTCGAAAAACGATATTACTTATTGGATGACCTAATAGATTACCGGGAGTCAGTTTGCAAGAATTAAGCTTACCAAACAAAGCAAATAGCAATAAATTCCTTGGGAAAAGTTAATAACCAAATTTGCCATTATTAGCCATTCAATTTTATATTAGGACGATGCAAGCACAATGGTACTTTCATATTTAAAGGCATTAAAACTGCAGAAGGAAATTAAATCACCATGTTATCTAGATGGACTGAAAACAAAAATTATTTTGAAACTGATGGTCATTTTATCTACTAAAGTTTTATTTAAAGCGAATTCTGCTAGAACAATGGACGCCTTCAACAGCCTTTTCGAATTGGTGTAAATCGCTTTAGCACAAACTATATATATATATATATATATATATATATCACCACCTATATATAAAAGAGTTTGTTCGTCGAGTGATCTAATCTAAGTGAGATACGCCGCATTCGCCGCATCATCCACAGCGAGAGCGGTCGAATGGTCTATCTATCTATCTAATCTAATAAGTGAGGTACGCTATATCATCCACAGCGCGGTCGAAATTTCCCATTGAACGTGGGAATTGCTGCAGCATGGAAAGCGCATCCTTTTACTGCTTGACACAACAGCACTTACGCGCGTTCCTGAGCGTCCAGATTCAGAAGCCGTGCTGCCGACTTCGCGCCATTAGCATAAGAAGACCACTAAAGGGGGAAGAGTATAAGGGGGGACTTCGAGGGTGGAGAATCGACAGCGACCAGGAGGTAGCGACTTGGAGGAAGCATAGGTAAGGAGGGGGGGGGGGGGGGAGGGTCGATAGGGGGATCATTAAGGAGGGACCAGTGGGGAGTTAGCAATCAAGGGGGGAGCAATTAAGAAGATCAGTAAGGGGACCCATTACCAATAAGAGAGTACGGATTTAGAAGATGTGACATCGATGACACGCAATGGGCGTTCGCTCGCCGTCGTTGTGTGTAAGCGTGGGAGAGCTACTTAATTGGGGAGAGTACTAACGAGGATCCCTAGGGGGGGGGAGACATCGACCAGGAACAAGGGACCTGGAGGCGGAACCAGGACGGGGAACCAGCAAGAAGGGAGCCGTAAGAAAATTTATACGCGAAACAAGGAATCTGCCATATGCGCAGCCTCTTCATGCTCGACACAGCGGCAACTGTGCGCGCTTCTGATCCTCTGCATTCAGAAAGTGGGTCTTCTGTGGTGCTGGTTTCAGAGGACAGGTCCTCTACGCCGCCCTAGAAGCATCTGAATTAAGGAATTGTGTCACCGGCGTGCAGGCGCTTTCAGAATTCAACAAGGGATGCTGATCTACAGAGGAAGTATAGCCTTCTCCTGCTTGACAAACGGCAACTACACGTATTTCTAAACGTCTCGATTCAGAAAAAAGGTCCTCTACGTAGCGCTAGAGGCATCTGGATTATCCTAGGAGGTGATTTCAGACAAATTCCTCCTGTCGTGCCAAAAGCAGGACGGTCCGAAATTCTGAACGTTTCTATTAAGAGCTCCCCACTGTGGCCTCTTTTCTTTAAATACAGATTGACTGAGAATGTGAGGGCGTCCAGCGGTGGAATCGGTTGGTCTAACTTTCTAATTCAACTTGGAAACGGAGAGCTCCAAAACGATTCCAATGAAGTGAAAGTGCCCGACGATATGCTGAGCTCTGTAGATATAGCAGACGAGATATTTGGTGATATAGTGAGCTTAGAGGATATGTCCGCCGCAGTCGGTAGAGCGATTTTGACGCCTAGGAATTTCGACTCTTTGGAGATAAACAACAAAGTGCTTTCGAAACTACCTGGGCAGGAGAAGATTTACAGAAGCATAGATGAGGTTATGAATGACGAAACCGAAGCTAACAACGACACAGAGTATTCATTGGAGTTTCTAAACAGCTTGACACCCCAGGGATACCCGCCACATGAACTCCATCTAAAGAAAGGAGCAGTCATAATGCTTCTGCGGAATCTTAGCGTCAACCAGGGTCTATGCAATGGTACGCGACTCACCGGTGAACATATGGATAGGTACATTCTTGGCTGCAAAATTGCAACTGGAGCGAACAAAGGACATTACGTCCTTATTCCTAGAATAATATTCTGTCCGCCTGCCAATGACACCTCACCGTGCAGATTTAAGAGGAGACAATTTCCTGTGCGTCTGGCCTACGCAATGACAATAAACAAGAGTCAGGGACAAACATTCAACTGGGTCGGTGTATACCTCCCCAGCCCAGTTTTTTCTTATGGTCAACTGTACGTGGCGTGCTCACGTGTTCGACAGAGATCCCATCTGAAAATTTGGCTACCACCAGGACGGAAGACTATATCAAACGTAGTATTCACCGAGATGTTTGAGTAAAAATTAAACCATTTTCGTTGCGCTATGAATAAATTTTTATTTTTGAAGCGCACATCTTTCTTTGTACAAGAGTAGTTCCTGAGAAAAAGACTAACTGTATCACCCCGCGAAGCGGGCAAGTGCGAGACACGCCGTTAGGCGTGTCGCAGCACTTGTATATATATATATATATATATATATATATATATATATATATATATATATATATATATTAGGTTGGCAACTAATTTCGTGGACTCTCAAGAATCTTCAGCAAAAGTACTAACAAATAACTAATGACTATCTTTAATTAAAATAAGATCCCTCGAAACGCAGAAGTGCTTCCCATCAGGTATCATGTAGCTGGTCTATCCCACGGCCATCGTATATCAGGTAGCTGGTCTATCCCACGGCCATAGAATTATTGTGCTTTTAAGGCCAAGAATCTTTGGAGGTGCATTTTGACCCGGTCCACATTATTAAATCGTCTTCCAACCAAGAAGAACTACATTGAACTAAAAATGTGGTAGTCACTCGGCGCAAGGTCTGGGCTGTAAGGTGGATGAGTTTGACGCTCCCAGTCAAGGTCTTCTATTTTTTGAGGCGTCCGGTTCGCTACGTTCCCTCTGTTTGGTGGTGTCAAGAAGGTATTAACTTCTGGGAGCTCGTCAAGAACGGTTCCAGCATTAATGCTGTAATCTATTCCCCTCATCCTGGCCGCGCGCAGGCTGAACTCCGCTATAATCGGTCCAGACAGATTTTCAGGAGCGGAATTATCTATCGGCAAGATAACGCCAGATCACACGTCACGAATCGGGAGCTTCAAAAAATCGAAGACCTTGGCTGGGAGCGTCTAACTCACCCACCTTACAGCACAGGCTGTGCGCCAAATGACTAGCACTTTCATAGCTCGCTGCAGCACTTCTTGGTGGGAGGACGATTATTAATGTGGACCATGTCAAAATGCACCTCCAAGGATTCTTGTCTTCAAAAGCACAAGAATTCTACAGCTGTGGGATGGGCCAGGTAGCTGATAAATGGGAGGCAGTCCCGTATTCGAATATTCAGTTTTTCATGAAACCGAATATATTCCATTATTCGTTTATTGAAAAATTTTTGGAAGGACACAAGTATGGTCTCTACAAGCACTTTAATATCCTTTCCCGGTTATAACGAGATGATAATTTTCTGAATATTTCATAGGATCCGAAAATGTTGGATTTTTTCAGCGTGGCGTCACTATATTAGCGGAACAATTACGTGTATATTTATAGTTGGCGGGCTCAAGCTTTCCTGAGT
The DNA here is from genome assembly GCA_947359475.1 of Heligmosomoides polygyrus bakeri. Classification (NCBI taxonomy): domain Eukaryota; kingdom Metazoa; phylum Nematoda; class Chromadorea; order Rhabditida; family Heligmosomidae; genus Heligmosomoides; species Heligmosomoides polygyrus. The sequence goes on from OX375866.1 coordinate 95,269,990, forward strand.
AGTAATCAATATCTCTAGAAGAGCAGCCCCTCTTCGTGACCCTTTCTAACTTGTCCCACTCGACGTAGACAAGGTGTTCTTCATTGCGGCCGAAAGGCCGCTCTGACGGCAGGTCGGAGGAATAAAGGCGATCACCAGCACAGATATTAGGGATATACTGCCAAGGTACTTATTGGGGTACATTCATACAATTTTGGATTGCTTTTCATTTACTGGCGTGTTGTACAGCCCGGTCGCCGCCGTAGGTAGCAGCTGACCGCTGCCTTGACCAATTTTGACCGCTGCCGTCGATCGCCAAGGAACGACCGCCATTCGAGGATCGATCCCGACCGCCGACCCCATCGCTCTCCCCTCCTTGCCCATCGCGTTTTTTTTGTTTTTTTTTGTTGATAACTTTGTTATTAACTTGGTTGCTTGTTCTTGTCAGGGACCTTCCCCACGTTACCTGTCCCGGTCGTCTTAAATCTACCGGAAGCCAACTGGTGTCTAGAACCCTCAAAATTTTGAGTAACGAACTGACAGCAATTTAGAGCACAGTTTAAAAACATCTTTCGCCGCTTAAACGCACTGCAAACTGCGTGCATTAAAGCACTAAAATCAGCCTCCTCATCTAGCCTTTGTCACTAACAATAATCGAGTGCCAGGACAGCATTTTATTTGCTATAGAGTGTAATAAATTGCGATGCAAGAGTTTCCGCAATACTATTGTACTTCTGGTACCGCTCTTGATCTTGTTCAAAATAGGTCTACTAGGGGTAGTCTGCCCTGGGAATAACGAATATCATAGTCGTTTTTTGCGGAAATGCCTTATAAGCCCGCTATATTAAGCTCTAATTGCCTAAGGTCTTACGAAATAGTGCGCGCTGATAAGAGACGCAGAGACTCCGCCTCCTAACGATGCGCACTATTTCGCCGCCCTTAGCCTGCAGCAGAGGTTAGCCAGCGCATAGGCCTTGAAATCTCGAAAAGGCTTGAAAGATCTGTTGTGTGCTCTCTTTCGCTCACGCGGAGGAGAGCACATAATTAGACAGGGGATGGGACTCCGGGGTGTGGGCCCACTAGGACACCCGTGTTAAAACTGCCTTCATCCTAGTGGTCCCTCTCTTGCCCTATTCGGAAGAAAATAAGACCGAATCTGTAATCGAAACGAGGAGATAAGACTGCATTCAATTCGCTGCGAGTATCTAGTCGCTACGCCTGCGCGCCACGGCATACTATGGTAACCCCCCCCCCCCCACCCGAGGCGGCCGCGAATGCGTGCTGGTAGGGGGCGGGGTCTTTGCGTCTCTTACCAGCGTGCGCTATTTCGCAAGGCCTTGGGCGATTCAAACTTAATATAGCGGGCTTATAAGACATTTCCGCAATAAATGACTATGATATTCGTTCTTCCCATGGCAGGTTACCCCTAGTAGACTATTTTGAACAAGATTAAGTGGGGTACCAAAAGTACAATAGAACCGTTTCCGCTTTTGTGCTCCTTTCGGAGGTGAGCATTTCAGGTCTTACTTCGGGAAGTGAATGCTCTAATGAAGAGATAATCAAGTGCGACAAGAAGTGCGGATCCCAAAAGGGTTTGGCTGGCGAGTCTGCAGAAACGATGTTCCAACTTCACATGACAAAGAAGGGCCTTGAGGTTGAGCTTATTCCGAATCCGAAGATTAGCTGCGAGTGGGTATCTTTGCTACATACAAGTAGGATTATTGTCAAGAAGTGCTTAGTAACTTTGAACAGCCAAGTAGCCTAGGAGCTAAACAGAGTAAATTAGAATTTTGTTTTCTGCTATATTACGCAGTTGTATAGTTTATTCGATAGCACGTGTATCTGTCTTGTGCTATTAAGTTCGTGTGAAGCCGGTATTTTTGCAGGTATGGTAATTGCTTATTTCCGTGTCTAAAGGAGCATACAGAAAGCGATTGCAATATGCAAACGTATTCGGCCGTTGAAGGCTATCAGTTGGCTATCAGTATCGCTAAAATACCGTACTTGAAGGATATGTACAAGTGAGGCTGTTACATATTACATCAGCGATTTATTAGGTTGGTGTAAAATTAATAGCCGTTCTAGTAATTTCTATGCTTCAACATTGATAATTAAACAAAAATCGTAGCGAAGACAATCATGCTAACTAAATTGTTAGAAAGCACGTGTAAAGCGCTATTGTATTAGATCATTACCGTTTCTCTACCGGAATTCCTTTGGCGATTTCGGGATCGCTTGCAAAGCTGTCATAACGGCAAATTCGTGTCGTCCTGCTTCACGAGTTCCAACTCGGCCATAATGTTTCGGAAGCAACTCGAAATGGTCAACAACGTATGGGATGAGTACGCCACATCGGAGCACACCACGAATAGATGGTTCGAGGAACTCCGAATTGGAGAGTTCTGTATCGAAGATCGGGCTCTGTCGGCTATCACGCGTTGATAACGTTGACTGAAGGCAATGGTAGATGCCAGCTCAAGAACTTCCAAAGAAGAAATTGCTGAAGAGCTAACGTTGACCATGCAACCGTAGCGTGGCATGTGAAGGAAATTGGAGACGTAAAAAAGACGTAAAAAAGAACTAGAGAACTGGGGGCTGCGCGGGATGACCGAACATCAGCAATCTAGTCGTCACCAAGTGTGCTCGCCTTTTCTTATGCGCAGCAAAAGCGGTTTTTTTCTGGTATTGTGACGAAAAATGGTTTCTCTACGACAATCGACGACGACTGGTTCGATCACGACGAAGCTCCGAAACACTCTCCAAAGTAAACATTGCACCAAGGAAGGGTCATGGTGATCCTTCTAGTGATCTGCAGCCGGTTTGGTCCATCAAAGGTTCCTGCCTCCTGGCGAAACCCTTCATAACGAAGAAGTACAGATAGAAAGTCGACAAAATACTCCAAAAAATTGCGCCAAATATACTCGAATATATCCGGCATTAATCGACAGGAAAGGTATAAAAGTGCCCGCCCACACGTCTTATTGGTGACAACAAGAAAACTGATTGAGTTGTTTATAAAACTCTCGGCCGTTCGCCATACTCGCTAGACTTTTCGCCTACATACAATCACTTTCTCAAGCATCTCGACATTTTCTTTCGTCGAAAAGGTTCCCGAAACCAAGTTAATACAAAAAAATGCATTCGACGATTTCGTTGCCTCCAGAACACCAGAACTTTGCGCTTCTGAAAATTTTCTAGAAGTTTTTCGTCGGTAGAAATCTGCTGATTCTTTTGCTGGTTACGCCGACTAAAAATGTTGTCTTTGCAGCATGTTATAGCGTTTCAAAGTATAATAGTTGTTTCAAAGCGGCCATTATTTTTGCACCACCCTATTAGTTTGGAAACTAAGTTCCCGCCGTTTTTTATATCATATTCTAAATCTCGCTGGGTCTATTGCGAAATGCTATACACCATTCGAAAGAAAATGCTTTTTCTATCACAACTACGTTTCGTTTTTTTCATTTTGATTTCTGCCATAAAGGTGGTAAGTCAAAAAAAAAAGAAAAATGACCTCCGACGGCAGTTTTTCTCTCTGCTCACATTTGGGATCTTTGGAAACCCTAAGACCGTTAGAAAAAGGATGGTTTGCTCTGCGAGAAAATGTGTTGGACTTTTATTTCTATTTATTTTTAGAGCATTTAAATCAAGTCTCCATAAGATGCACTTTATTTTTGCCAACAGGTCCTACTCTTTAATTGATTTTTTCACTCCATTTTGATGACCTGAAGATTGGAAAAATATATAATGGTCAAAGAACAAAACATGCATTCTGATGGAATGAAACATTTCTTTTTAAATTACATACATATGACACTGTGCGAAAAAGGATGATGATGGCCATTCTCTCTTTTTTTAACATTCCGCTAAAAATTGACAAAATGCAGCATGAGCAAATAAAAGCATCACAAATTTTGATAGAGTAAAACATTTTCTTCCGAAATGCATAACACTATGCAAAAAAAGTCGCCAAGGAATCGGAGCTGTTGGAAGAAAGATTGTGTCTTTTAGAGAATCCATTTCAATGCTCTGGAAGTTAACCAAAATCAAAACGAACAAAAATCCCGAAGCACACTCTTCTAGAAAAAATAATGTTTTTTCGAGTCGTGTATAACGTCCAGAAAACACTTTTACGTAAGAAAAGGAAAGGTTTTGTCGGTGAAGGTCATTTTTCTTTTTTTGACCTTCGACTTGATTAACTTAGAAATTGGCAAAAATCAGAAGGTGAAAAAAGGTGAACAAAGTGTCTGACAGGCCAAATCGTTTCCTTTCTAATGGTCTATGCAAAAAAAGCTTTAGATTTTAGAAATTTAGAATGAAATGTCTGAGAAACGGCGGGAACTTAGTTTCCGACCAAATATATATGGTTAAAGGATTGTGTGCTTGCAGATGGCCCAGCGTATGCGAGGAAGCGCTGGCGTACAACTACGACAAGCCATCGTTTCAAAAACGCGGACCGGCTGATGGACCTGGAGCAGTAATGGTCGTGCGCACTCCAAGAAACGCACCCGGTGCCACGTACCTTCTCTCGGCTCCGTTGTTCGCCATTTCGATCATGTCTCACCTCTACTGACACTGCAGAATGCTACTGAATTGTGAATAAATTGTGCGGAGCGAACCCTGTCCAAAGAGGAGCAACTGCATCACACTACCTCATCCGTCACCGTTTTAGCCACACCGAGGCAGAGCTATGTAGCTTGTTTGCGGTACGGTCCAGGGGCGCACACAACATTCTGTGCATTAAATTTTTCAAACACATTTTTTAACGGAAAATTTTTGTTGAGGGTAAATCGTTAAATTTCGTTTAAAAAATGCAATTAGCTTCAAACCATTATTTCAAGTGAAAAAATCAGGGAAAACCTTATATGTTTCAACTTCAAGAGAACAACAGTTCAAGGAATGAAGTGTAACACTGCAATGAAAATAAACAATTCAACATCAACAAACACAGAAAAATAAACAACAACATTTCTTCAGCAACAAATTATCTACACGGTGAAATAAGAACAGCTAATAGAATTATCATTGAAGATGATGAACGACAAGGCCTCTTAAAACAATCCATTAGGCCAAACCCGGAGTTCACCCTTTTCCTGGTTCTTTGCGAAACCGCTTTGTATGACTGCAACATGAGCATATACCAATCTCGTTTAGGGCAACAGCCCATTAAGTACAGAAAATTCTAATAAAGATGCCATTAAAAGTCTATCAGTGGAATGTTCACACGTTGTCGAACGCATGATTTTCGAGTGCCTGGTAAGTGGGACCAATTCATTTTTTGCGTGACACCACATCGTGTCACATGGTCCTACATTGCCGAAAAGGTGTGGCACGTGTCATTATGTTCAGGAAAAGTGGCTTGCCTAATTTTTTTGATAGCGTTTTTCTAAAAACGTTTGAAATACATCCAACGGCCGAAAACGTTCTCTCTGTCTCGATAGTTCCAGGTGGCGAGCAAAAGTATTCTGTGATAAGTAGTGCCAAGCGAGGATAGGCATATGCTACAAAGAGGTTAGACCAGTACTTATGTGGATTCGTTGACGTGCTTGGGGGCTCGGCGAAGCAATTTCTAGCTCCAAAATGCATTAAATGATAAGGGTAAAGGGCGGCGTTGCTCAATCCCTTTTGAGATGCGCTACGCATTCTACTTATACGGGATTTCGTGGAATTGATTTGAATGCGTATTTGGCTAAACAATGACTTGCGGTGGCGAGCCGATGAAGAAGTCAGCGATTTATCCCTTCCAGAGAGGTCTGGTAACACTCAACTCTCCGAACCCGGAGGGAAGGAAGGCTTGATTGAGGATTGGGTGGAAATCCGAACCAAGAACCTGGTATCGGGTGCACGCGACAGCAAACTCTTCCTTCGACTGCGCTACACGCGCCACAAAAATCCGTTTAAAAATTTCGAAAATTCAAAACAATTTCATGAAAACAATAAAATATTCTTGCTGATTTCAATAATTTTTTAGGAACAGTCCTAATCGGGAGGACGAGATCTGCTACATCAGTGAAGATTAAAGGTAAATGCGATAAACTCTCTAAGGAAAATGTCCGCTAAAAATTCCGTTAAATTTCAAAAAATTTCCGTTAAGTCGTTTTACCGGAAAATGCCCTTCATTCATTGAATTTGTTAAATCGTTAACCGGTAAATGTGCACCCTTGGTACGGTCGTCATCTCATTCCCTCAGCTGCATGATCCGAGTGGGGTGGAGACCGGCTGCTTCAGGTCCTCATATAGCTTATCCATCAAGTTTGTCTAGGAGCTCTACGGCCTTTTCTGCCTTGAGAAAGAAGGTGAACTGCTCTTCACAACGGGTTCCTCAATAACGTGGAGAATGGAGGAAACTCAAAAGATGTTAGGATGGTAAGGAGTTCTCGAGCCGATGTTGCGAAGGTTCCAGATCAATTCTGGAAATCAGATCCACGATGATTGCTCACTCTCACGTACCCCGCCTCCGACGCACTGTATAAGTCGCACACCTCGAGTAGTCAAGCGGTTCCGGCTGGTCTCGAGCTGTAACCTCAGATAGCTTCGGTTGGCCCGGTCGGCTAAACCCACTCATCACCCTTCCGGCGACTAGTAGACATGGTGACGTGCTTGTTGATTGTTGGCGGACTCACAATTAGGCCTATGTTTTAAATACTTCGGCGATGGTGTTGTCGTCGACGTCGGCAACAGTGTTGAGCGGGTGCTACGCAGTACGTAGTGCGTATAATGTAGGCGTTAGGGAAGCGATAATATTACGAATGACGATAATAAGGAAATATGATGAGAAAATTTAGTAATCAAGAGGATAATAGGATCTATCCTAGTCCGGGGGGCTACATAAATCTTCTTCTTCTTCTTCTTCTTCTTCAGCGTCTGTCCCGCTTCGTAGCGGGGTCCGCTATTCTGGTGTCATGACGCCACCTTTCCCGATCCAGCGCTAGATCAGGGTGGACACCAGCCGCTTTCAAGTCCGTATGTAACGTATCAGCCCAGCGCTGCTTCGGGCGTCCTCTAGGCCGCTTTCCTGTTACCTCGAAGTTAAGGCCTATCTTGCGGACGCTGTCTTCTTCTCCACGCAGAACGTGGCCGTACCATCGTAAGCGAGCTTCGCGCATCTTGTCAGTTATCGGCGCGACACCGAACTTCTGCCGAATAGCATCGTTTCGGATGCGGTCCATGCGCGTGACTCCTGCCGTCCAGCGCAGCATCTTCGTCTCCATGACGCTGAGGCGCGTTTCAACTTCCTTTGTCGCAGGCCAACACTCAGCGCCGTACATCGCCACTGGCCGGATGACTGCTCTGTAGATCTTTGACTTAAAGCGCTCTGGTATCTTCTTGTCGCAGAGCACGCCAGTCAACGAGCGCCACTTGGACCAAGCTGCACTCACGCGTGAATTCACTTCAATCATCAGTTTGCCGTCAGACGTGACTGCTGATCCCAGGTACTTAAAGACCGCAGTGCGTGGAAGCTCGATGCCGTTAACCTTGATGGAGCTGGACTCGGTAACGTCCGTCGTTAAATACTCGGTCTTCTTCACGTTCAATCTGAGTCCAAACCGCTCCAAGCGATCACACCAAGCTTGCAACTCTCGCTCGAGTTCTCCTTTATCTTCGCTAGCGAGCATCACGTCATCGGCATAAAGCAACGTCCAAGGGACGGGCTTCTGAAGATCTCGTGTGATGGCATCCATGACGACAACAAAGAGGAGTGGGGAAAGCGCAGAACCCTGGTGTACCCCGACAGAGATGGGGAACTCCATCGAGGTTCCAGCTGCAGCTTGAACTCGACTCTTTGGACAAGAGTAGAGAATTCGCACCCACTCTATGAGCTCTTCGGGAACTCCATGATGTCGCAAGGCGTACCATATCACTTCACGCGGTACGCGGTCAAAGGCCTTCTCCAAGTCGAGGAAGGCGATATGCACTGCCTTCTGTTTCTCGCGATGCTTCTCTATCAGGAGGCGAGTGGCGTGTATGGCATCAACGGTGCCACAACCAGCCACGAAGCCGCACTGATTGCTGGACAGCTGGACGATGTCCCGAATTCGTCCATCGACAATTCGCTCAAAGATCTTCATGCTGTGCGGAAGCAAGCGAATCGGACGGTAATTGGAGCAGTCTGCAGGACTGCCCTTCTTCTTCCAAATCGGGATCGTCGTACTTTGGCGCCAACACTCAGGCACTTTCTTCTCCGCCACAACCTGATTAAAGAACTTCGCCAACCACTCAGCAGGGTACCAGTACTTGGACTTCCACAAATCAGCTGCCACGTCATCGGGCCCAGTCGCTTTGCCTGGCCTCATCTTCTTCAAAGCCGCTTCAGTCTCCTCCACGGTGATCTTCTGAACGGGGCCGTGGGTTGGAGCCGTTGAAGGGATGGCTGGATGAGGGAATTCTACCGTAGAGATTTCCTCAAAGTAATCGCGCCATCGCTTCAATGCCTTCTTGCGGTCCGTAAGAAGATGGCCATTCTCATCATTGATGCCGAAGAACTTCTCGATGTCCTCGGTCTGGCGATGGCGATTCTTTGCAAGTCGGTACAGATACCGCTCACCATCGCGAGACTCGAGCTTCTCGTTGACATCTCCATAATGAGCGGCTTTCGCAACAGCCACGGCCTTCTTTGCAGCTTTCTTCGCTTCTTGGTACTTCTGCCAGTTATCGGCTGTCTTTTCGCCGAGAAACACGTGATAGAGCGACTTCTTCTCTCGAACCTTCGCTTTCACGTCGTTTGTCCACAGCCATGTCTGCTTGTCGACCTTCCGTCGCCCAGGCTTCGTAATGCCGAGTTCTGACTGTGCAGCTTGACGAATCGCGTCGGTCGCCTTCTTCCAAGTTTCGTCGACAGTTGTGACTGTCGGTAACCGCACGCGAGAAATCACAGCTGCTTCCTTCTCTCTGATTCGCCACCACTTAATTCTAGCTGCACCGCATCGCTCAACCTGCTTCAGCCTCGGAGGGGCGATCTTCAAAGTGCAGATCAGCGGTCGATGCTGTGGGGCGACCGTCTCATACGGCACGATCTTCGCGTCTGTGACAAGACTCCGGTCGCGATCTCTCACAAGGACAAAGTCTATCTGAGACTTGGAGCTCCCACTATAATATGAGATGAGGTGGGAGTCGCGTTTTCGGAAAACGGTGTTCACAATGGTGAGATTATGCGATTCCGCATACTCAAGAATGCGCTCACCATCGGCGTTACGTGATCCGTATCCGAACCCACCATGACAGCTGTACCCGTCTTTCGTAGCACCTACGTGCCCATTAAGGTCACCAGCGACTATGATGACATCTTTCGACGGTACCACTGCTGTCTTCTCATCAAGCAGGCTCCAAAACTCTTCCTTGGCTTGATCCGAGCAGCCAGTCTGCGGAGCATACGCTGAGAAGAAGTGATAGAGTCGCTCCTTCGCGGCGACAACGATCTTCATCAATCGATCGTCAAAGCGCTCGACGCTTACAATCGAGTCACGAAATCGTTCGGAGACGATTATTCCGACACCACTGGTGGTCCTGGGACTTCCACATAGAACGGCCTTGAAGCCTCGTCCTATGTCCCTTGACTTGCGGCAGGACCACCTCGTCTCCTGCACCGCACAGAAATCAACTCTTCTACGCTCCAGTGCTTCAACCAACTCGCACGAGCGGCCCGTCAACGTACCCACATTCAGCGTAGCCACGCGGGTCCTGCTTACGTTACGGGACTTTCGGACTAGCTCAGTTGCCCCCCGATGCCGTCCTCGCATCAGGGACCCTCGCATACTTCTCACACTCGCCGGGCTCTGCGAGTGCGCGTCGGCGGGCTACATAAATAGAAAGTATTATATGTAACAAATCCACTTGAGACTTACCGAGCGGCCTCTACGGAACAAAATGGGACCTAAAAAAGAAAAGTCACAAAGAAAAAACGGAGAAATTACATTTGTTGCGGTTGTAAGGCGGCAAAGTTGTGTGCCCTCCTCACCATGTTAGATCCTGGTTATAACATGTCAGCCGCGGTCAGCACGCAGCATGCCTCTATTCCGTCGCTCTTTGCCCGCCGAGACGGTTGTAAACCGCGGCGATTTTTTATTATTTTTTTGCTTGTTCGTTCGTTTTTGGTTTCTTTGTGTCCCACCCCCGGACTAGGATAGATCCGCATAAACATCTTATATTCATTCTTTTCCATTACCTTTGTAGCTACTTCATAAACACCGGTCAGAGAACTCGTGGAGAACCTTTTGGGGAAGCTCATAAGCTTCCCCAAAAGGTTCTCCACGAGTTCCCCAAAATGCACTTTATAGTTGACAAAAAATGCAAAACCGCCCGAGCAATGCAGAAACCCCACCCCTAAATCGAACCCTCGACGCAACCCCGCAAGTCCGCATCGTGAGCCCCTTGACTATCCAGCCGCTCCGAAAGAATCACTTGAATGCACCCTGCAGCTTCATATAGGCAACCTTGAAAATAATTGAATTGCAATGATCTAACTATAGACGAAGCTCCAAACCTTTATTAGGTTAATTTCTTAGGGCGCAATGAGCGGACGGGGGGTGGCAGCCCATCAGTACTCGGAAAAGTTGCGAATTTTTACTCGTTTGACCTAGGCCCCTCTCGTTCCAACTTCCACCACACGTACGTACCGCCAGTATGTGAACAACGTGGGAACTTCAACGTCACCACATTCGACTGCTACGCTCACGGCGGACGAAGCCCATGGTCTGCCCCCCCCCCCCCTTCGTCCGCTCATTGCGCCTTTCTTAGCACGCCAAGGCCATTCCAGACGTTACTTTTGCCTTATCAGCCCGCCACGAAGCGGTACTGTTTTTTTCCATTTGTGGTCCACCCAGTAGACCGCCGCAAAAACGGAAAACCACTTTTGTGCTCTTCGTCTCATCCCCTGCAACACCACATAGGTCTCGTCAAGAATTTTAGAAGTTCATGAGCTTCCGTTGTATGATTGTTACTGTGGTCGCTTAATGGCTTACAATGATCGATTAATACTATCCTACTATATATAAGCAAGAACCAAGAACAGTCGTTCGTCTGTGGGTGAGTGCGTGTGTTTGTGGGTGTGTTTGTTTGCACAGAAGTGCTGAAGGAGTGTGTTGGGAGGAAGTATAGGGAAGGGGCGAGAGAAGGGGTTGTAGTTGTCACCAGTTGTCAACTGTTGTAGTTGTCGACAGGCGTCCATGTTCAGACGACATGTCACCAATGTCGCGCAAAGAACGTTAAGGTTGAGAGGAGGTGTCACCGATGTCCCGCAAGGGGTGTTCGGATTCAGACGACGTGTGACTGATGTCGCGCAAAGCAGGCCCGACTTGAGAAGACATGTCACCGACGTCGTTCATCAGGTACCTGGATTCAGAAGAGGTGTCACCGATGTCGCGCCAGGGTTCTGGATTAGGCGACGTGTTACCAATGAAGGTTGGGCCAGTAATGGGGGACCGGTGAAGGATGGGGTTCCAGTAAGGGGGACCTGTAAAGGGTTGACTAATAAAGGAGGGACCAGTGAAGGTGGGACCAGCAGTGGGGACCGGTGAGGGGGATTCAGTGAAGGGGGAACCGGTGAAGGAGGGGAGAGGGGTCTAGTGAAGGGGGACCGGTGAGGAAGGGACCAGTAATGGGGACCGGTGAAGGGAGGGGGGAGTGGTCCAGTGAAGGGTGGACCGGTGAAGGAGGGGAGGGGTCCAGTGAAGGGGGGACCGATAGAAGGTTAACCAGTGAAAGAGGGAACCAGGTGAAAGGGGACCGGTGAGGAAGGTACCAGTAATGGGGACCGGTGAATGGGGGGAAGGGGTCCAGTGAAGGGGGACCGGAAAAGGGTTGATGAATAAAAGGGGGACGGGTGAGGGTGGGACCAGTGATGGGGATCGGTGAAGGATAGGATGACCAGCAAAGAGGGGACCAGTAAGGGGAGGTCCAGTGAAGGTGGGAGCACAAGTAGGGACCGACGAAGGGGGGGGGGACCAGTGAAGGGTGAACCGGAGAAGGGCTGACAATAAAGGGGAACCAGTGATAAGGGATCAGTTAAGGATGGTCCAGTGAAGGTGGTGGACCTGTTTTGCCCTGTTCCGCTATACCATTCTATATAGCAAAACCAGTTTTTTACTGTAATGAATGAGAGAAAGTCTAAAGAGAAGAAGACGTTCGGAGTGTTCTATTCTCCGGTATTGGGGCGAAGCCCCAACCAGACGTTTGGCGGCCGGCAGGCCGTTGAACGTCTGGTGTCTAATATTGCAAGATCAATAAGTATACTTACTTTACTTTGATACTTTGATGGTCCTTTTGTCTGCTGGAGGTCTTCTCAGCGGGGACCACAACGCTTCCAGACCGCTCGATCTCTGGCTGTTTGCATCCAGTGAGGCAGACTCCGCTCTCTGAAAGATCTTGAGAATGAGTCTGCCCATCGCGTTGGCGGCCGTCCCAGTGGTCTCTTATGGTCTCTCGGGAGCCATTCTGTGACACGGAGACTCCATCTATCGTCCTTTCGTCGAAGCAGGTGTCCGGCCCAGCGATATTTGGACTTCTTCATGTACTGCAGCGGGTCTGCTAATTGCGACTTCTCCCGTAGCTCCGAGCTTCGTAGGCCTTCTTGCCATTGCTGACGAAGGTTTGTCCTTAGAAGACAATAAGTATCAATAAACACATATTAGTAAATAATACAAGTGACTACAGCAGCCACCAAAAATATATTGAGAACGTGCGGTCTCAAAAAATCTTTCAATCCTTGATCGTTAGACATGACTTATATGTTGTAAGTTGTGTTAGTCTGTCGCGAAACTTTTCCGTGGGAGGTACTGTCATTTTTAAATTTTTTATAAAATTTCAAACAATGTGTTCACTTAATGGGTAGATGAATCAGGATTTCAAAGAAGTTATACTAAATTTTCCATTGGACAAGAAATTATTCCAACCTTTTTTGGAAAATAGTTTAATGTAGAAGAAGCTCATTTATTTATTTATTTATTTAGACGTGCAAATAGATACAATTACACGCAGTGAAATACAAAACATTCAACAACAAGAAAAACAATACTACAATACAACGCATAGTAACTACTTAGCTACTCTAGGAGATACCTCTCCACAAGCCTTTTAAACTGAGCTAATGAATTAGGGAGCGCATATTTTTTTGAGAATATTAAAAACTCAGAGCCGGCCCTTTGGGTAAAAAAGGAAGCACGGATGGAGCTCTTGGCCTTGGAGAAATGGACTTTCCTCTGACTACCTCTTGTGTTGGAATTTTGTAGCGTGTAAAACTCATCAAGCTTTAAAGCTACCAGTTCAGTAATCATTTTGAAAATCATGAGCAGGTCATTCCGTTTCCTACGAGTCTCAAGACTGGAGATTTTGAAAATTTTGTTGCGAATAATGGCAGAAGGTATGGTGGTGTAGTCATACCCATATAAGCGTATCCAGAGTTTTCTAGTGAAACCATTTTGAACTGCTTCAAGCCTTTGTATATACTACTCTTCAAATGAGGACTAAAAACTGTGGTACCGTATTCTAGTACAGGGCGAACATATGATTTATAAGCTATAAAAAGTGTGGTGCTGATTTTATAGACAAGGATTTAAATATGTTGTAAACAACTCTCTCAGCTCTCTTTGCGATGCCTTCACAGTGGTCAGTGAAAGTGAGTTTTTTGTCCATGATAAATCCCAGATCTCGTAACGTATCTACACTAACTATACGGGTTCCACCAAGCACGTAGTTGTATCCTGCTGTCTTCGATTTACCAAGATGAAGAAGTTTAGTTTTTGAAGCAGATAGAGGTAGTTTCCACTTGTCAGACCAATCAGCAATCTCTTTAATGGCGCCTTGCAAAGCCAAGCAATCTTCCGGTTTGCTTATGTTTTTGTATAGTTTTACGTCATCAGCAAACATACTACACTTCACGTTGAACTTGTCTATTTGGTCTGGTAGGTCAGAAGTGTAGATAATAAAGAGAACTGGTGATAATACCCCACCCTGAGGTACTCCACTGGTCACCGTATACGTATCTGAGAAGGAATCGTTGACTTTCACTTGAAAGGTTCTGTTCGTGATAAAACCTTTTATCCACGCAATAATTCGATGATGCACTCCAACAGTTTGAAGTTTTTGAACCAATTCTTTAAACGGTACTTTGTCAAACGCCTTGCTAAAGTCGAGGTAGATGATATCAATATCATTGTTTGCATCAAGTGCTTTGGTCCAGTCATTTAAGGCAGACAACATGGATATCTCTGTTGACCGTTTGACTCTGAATCCATGTTGGTTCTCAGGTAAAATCCCATTTGTCTCAATGTACTTCACTAATTCTGCCTTCAAAATTTTTTCGAATGTTCTACAAAATACTGATGTTAAGCTTATAGGACGGTAGTTTGAAGCTAGATTTATTATTTATTATTTCAGTTTGTAAGAGTTCGCTTTGATTTCAAAGGCCTTAGGCTGGCCTAGAAGAGTGCAATTTGATTTAGTGTCCAATTCGACGTGCAAGTGGTACAGGTAACGAGATGGGTTGGAAAAGGAGCTTAGCGGAGACATCGTTCATCACCGTCCGTAATCCCCTGATATTGCCCCTCTGGCAACCACTCGCTTCCGCCCCCCCCCCCTCCCCTAAGGTCATTCGTAAAGAAACGAGTCACCATCCTGAAGAGGTTGAAGGAGTTGTCAGCGTTGTAAGCGACTTCTTCAACTCCCGGCCTTCTCCCTGACCTGCCTATTATGTGGGAGACTGTTGTGGTTAGCGGTGATATTACCAATATAGTAACCATCGTGACACCTAGAATGTTCTCTTTTAGTACTTTCTTACTGTTTTGCGGCAATTAAAGTCAGCACTTCTGTGCCACAGTTCACCTCCTTTTCGATGGCTTTAATCGCTACCATCTCTGTTCGGGGAATAGGGCCGTTCTCTCTGCTTCCAACTACCCACTCTAAAATAGATATGAATCCTTTTCTTTTCTATTCCAACATTCCCCTGGACTTCCTCACACCTTGACATCTAGATACCCGTTTGCTGCTTTTGTAATGCCATAATTTCTCCTAGGATGTCTCGCTTTTGCAACCTTCGCTGAAAGATGTATCTCTCGTTGCTGAAAATGCGATAAGTACTAGATTTGGGTTGCACTCATACATAATTTCAGCTCATGACGCAAAAAAGCACGCCGACGACATAGCGAAGATGAAGAATGCACGGCGCATTCAATGGGTACGACTTACACCCCACCTTTAGGAACCGAAAGGTATGCTGCTGATAAATATCATTCCTTGTCTGCTTTTCTTTGCATAGCAGATCGGATTTGTTAGACGAAAGAATGAAAAAAGAGCATAAAATCATCTATGACGGCCACTGTGAGCACCTGGGCACCGGGTACGTTAGAGTCGATGAACAGCAAAGCCTTAAACAAACTACAAACACTGTATGTGCAAATATTTATTATTCATTAGAAAGTTCAAGTGTAATCTTCATGCAGAAATATGAATAATTGTTCATCCCCAAGTAAGAGATCTGAAGAGTCTCGCTTCAATCCTTGCCGAGCATGCGTCTCTGCATGGGAGTCAGCTTCGACTTGAGCTGAAACAAATATGTAGAAGATATTTGAATAAAAAAGTAGGAAAACACAAGAAGCTTCAAGTAACCCACCTCAAACTCCTTGAGTTCCGCCTCGTTCTCCGAAATGCTCATATCATCGTCGAGCTTACGAATTTCTTCCCAGAACTCCTTGATCATAGGATCTGTAGCCTTAGCGATTCTCATATCGAGCTTCTGCTGGTGGCGCAGTTTTTTGCGCTCGACTTCCATTTTGAAGCGTTCCTGAACAAGCCGTCAGTTTTTTGGGAACCAGACAAAATCCGACCTGTAGTTCCTACCTGAATGATCTTCGGCTGTCTGGCGAGAATAACATCCAGTCGTTTTTGTTTCTCGGATCTGAATAATTGACATTTATCATGCAGCGAGATGTAAAGGTAGTGCAACGGCAACCATATATGTATCAGTAAAGTGCTGACGTTTCATCGGCTGACCACCGCAAGTCACTGTGTGGCCAAATACGCATTCAAATCGAATCTAAGAGTACAAGTAGAGTGCGTGGCGCATCCCGAAGAGTAACGACGTCACTTATCTCATCCTTATCCTATCCAAGATGCTTAACCCTTCATACGTTGCACCCTCAGGATGATGGGTAAAGGATAAAGGCGTTAATTTCTTCTGGGATGCGCCACGCATTCGCATTCTACTTCCACAGAGGCAATTTGAATGCGAATCTGCCCTATACAATTAACTTCGTTGGCAAGACGTTGGAGACTTTAGTATGTCTTACTTCCCAGACAAACCTCGTCGACGCTGGAGGGATGGAATGCTTGGCTGGCTTTGGTGGAACCCCAACCAAAAACCTAGGTTCGGGGTACACGCGACGAGCGGTGCTAGGACGAAGGATAAAAGACGGCGTTAATCAAGCCCTTTTAGGATGCGAAACCCATTCTACGTCTACGATATGTCGTGGAGACAATTTGAGTGCGTGTTTGGCCTACACTACTGAATCACTATTCAATGCGCGTGGTAGGCGCAGTCAGAGGAGTAACCGTTCGAGGTTCCTCGTTCGGATTCCCCGCCCAGGCCAACCAGACCTTCCGTTCCTCAATGAATTCAGTGAATTGGTGCCAGACTTGTCTAGAAAGGATGAAACACTGATTTCTTCCTCGATCGGCCACCGCAAATAATTCTACAGGCCGAACAGGCATTTAAACTGCGCTTACATCACGTAGATGTAGGATGCGTGGCGCATTCCAGAAGGACGTGATCTTATCAGCGCCCTACTTTATCCTTTATACATTATTTGGTCTATGAAGTGACTAGCCGTATCTAGCCAAAGGAAGGTCTCAACGCATTATCCTAATTGAAGTCTACAATTGGGGAATGGAATATCTTGGAAGTAACTTGAACGCATAGAAGAGGTATAGTGATCATACACCAGTCTAAACCGCGTTTTTACCTCATTTTGATCATTTTGAAAGATTTCAGAGGATTCTGAATCTGAAGAGTGCAGTAAGTATCTTTCATTGAAGATCAGCTAAGTCCTGAATGAATGAACAAAATCTGCTCAAACGGACTTTTCTTCAAACGTGGACACCCAGCTCCCCTATCTGTGCCAAAATCAACTCTGGAACCTTTTCAAAATGCCCCACCTACCGGATCATGTTGTCGGCGTCATCCAGCAGATCCAGCTCGCGCTCATCGTTTTTGTTGATCACGAGGTCTTCCAATTCATCGACAAACACAGGATCAAATGCGAGGGCGCACACAAGGGTCAGGAACAGAAACACCAGAACAGACCTCATTCTGAAAGCAGCTGAACCAGATGACACAACTGGGGATAGAGGAGAGGCGTCGGAAGGGCGGAATATGTACATAACGGAGCAGCGCTGGCAGCGACCAAAACGGAACACTGGCTCGTCGGATCGCTTCTTTGGTGGCCTTATAGGTGTGGTTCGTCCACATGTGGCGGGAAAGTAGAGCAGCAGGGGACATCATTTCTAGATCAAGCGAGGCCATATAGGTGAACGAGTCGGTAGCAAAGATGGGCGGAAATTTTAAAAATTTCCCCACAAAACAGAAAATTGAATTTGTCAGGAAACAGAAAAGCCAAAACGCCAGAAATTCAGAAAACAGAAAATTTCGAAATCCTTGCTTTAGCTATCTATTGTATTCAAAAATGCATATTTACCAATAGCGAACGCTCTTGTACTATTTCACGTTAAACTGGACACCTAAGATGGATAGTTCTGAAATGAAGTTGATCATCTTCCAAGCAAGAGGACAGAGGTAGGCGTGAGGTTAAAGCAGACCCTCTTTTTTGAAAACCTTTGCAGTAAAAATAATCCACCATTGATTCAACGTGCACTAAAGAGCATCAGTTTTTGAGTGTCTGAAAAGAAGGAAGAAATCACACCGTGTCTCATTTAAGTCGTCACGATTTTTCTTCATTTCATAGAGTAAATGCTGCTTACTTGGAGCAAAAAGGAGCTCAATTTTGACATGCATTATAAGGCCGTGGTCAAAATGGCCAATTGTCATACATATAATCTCTTCAAGGTTTTAAAAAGCAAAAATCCTGAAACGCTTTTACTTGCATACAAAACATGCGTACGACCCGTAGTAGAGTTTGGTACAACGGTTTTCAACCCGGTCAAGAAAAAAGACATTGATATGTTGGAGAACGTTCAAAATAATTTCACCCGAAAACTCATAATGAGATGCTTAGGCGTAGATTATTCGCAAATCCCAAACGGCAGAGAAAGAAATGGGATACTTGGACTAAAATCTTTGGTGTGTAGAAGGAAGATTGCTGATCTCAAAATGCTGTTCAAGATTCTCACGGGCAAACTCCACATAAACCCTTCACATTTCCTCGATGGTCAAGTAGTAAGAACAAGAAGAAGTAGGCTCCGTCTGCAGGTCCCTATTGCAAAAACCACGATCAGATCTTCATTTCTGACATATAGAAGGCTGCGGGAGCTCAACTCTCTGTTTGCGGAAAACGGAAATCTCCTGTCCCTATCCATGCATGTCTTCAAGAAACTGGTGCTGACTAAATTCTGTTCACTGCTGCCTTCAGAATTACAGGTGCCTCTGTCTACGTCTGATTGTTGTCTTGTGACTTTTTTTTTGGTAGAACTTGTTGTTTTTTCTCATTTGTTTTGCGCGTGAGTGTCGTGCTTACGCTCTGAATAAATAAATAAATAAATAAATAAATAAATAAATAAATAAATAAATAAATAAATACATAAATAAATAAATAAATAAATAAATAAATAAATAAATGTGTGCATTTCCTACATTGTTTTGGCTGAACCGTTTTCAAGCGCGTAACTAGACCAAAATAAAAGTTTCGCTATCAATCAATTAAAGAGGAATCGAGATGCTGGACGAGTGAGGCATGGGTCCGTATATTCTTTACACATACTGAAAATGTTTTGTTTTCCTAGACTTAAAAAAATTCGATACACTATTCTTTCTACCAAAATAGAAATTTCATAAAGCTTCAAATGCTGGGATTGCGTTTTTGGGAAAGACGAATTATATATAGGTCTTTCAAGAAAGTGACAGTGAATTCTTCTAAGACAAGAATTTCGGCTTTCATAATGGGTGTCAGGTTTAATGTGAAACGCAGGGAAGCAAGTAGTGTTAATATCAATTCCTGCCACCTAGATTATGCTTCCCTTCACTTGAAGAAGTTAGTTGACAGATGATCTTAACCTACTCACCATAGGAGGCGTCGAAATCTCAAAGATGCCGGCTTTAGCTTTACTTAGCTTTCTCATGTCTTTACTGTATAAATGTTCTAATAATTAACTTGAGGATTGTAAAACTCTCTGACGCAGCTGTAACAACCAGCGCATTGACTCATTCAATTTTGGGCGTACTCTAGTGGATTACACCTGAAGTGACTCCAAGTTGTAGAATTGATTCTACAAGTGATTTGATTCCTAG
Source organism: Heligmosomoides polygyrus bakeri (assembly GCA_947359475.1). Lineage (NCBI taxonomy): Eukaryota > Metazoa > Nematoda > Chromadorea > Rhabditida > Heligmosomidae > Heligmosomoides > Heligmosomoides polygyrus. Next base: position 95,289,413 of record OX375866.1, read on the forward strand.
GTGGTTCCAAGTTGTAGAACAATTGACCATCGCATCTTGAGAAAAACATATGCGCTAAAAGAAGCACGAAAGCCTATCGGCTGTACCAGTCCGTAACCGCGAGCGCAAACGACCCTCTGGACTGATGGTGTCATTACAAGAATTGGGATTTTGAAGTCAACAATGTGGAATTCTCCTTCTTCATTGCTCGTTTCAGGCCCCTCGCATGATTGAAAAGTTTCTAGGACGCTCTAGGGATTCATGTTTACGTGCTCGCACTTGTTCTGACCCAAGGTTTTAAACAGTGTTTAACTGTAAATTGTTGCATAGAGCAAACAATTGGCAGAAAAATTTTGAGAAGTCGTAGTCGAATGTCCTTCCAACGAACAACTTCGTGTGAATTACACTTAAACTATCAAACTGATGAATGTCGCGATTCATTGGACAGGTGGATGAATCTCAACTTCAAATTCGCACTTAGATTTCTCTTTCATGCCATTCAAAACAAGCCATAATGGTAGTTGGAAAGCTAAGAGTTTATGACCATTCAAGCACTGAAAACATTCTTTTGGTAGAATCTGTATAGATGGACCAGTTTCATAGCACTGACTTTCACGAAGTTTTCTTTTTACCAAGACTGGTTCTTAAGCTGGACATTCAACAAATCCAATTTATTAAAGACGTGGAACCTTCTACGGAGGAACTGCGTTATAGTAGCACTCAGACCAAATCAAACGAAAGAGATCAATCGAACGAATTGAACGAGTTCATGGCGCGATTCGTAATGAAAGCCATCGCACAAACAGCGTTTCCCGAATCTGGAATAGCCTAAGAACATTTTTTTTTTGCTTTTGAGGCTGCGATGTTGTGACATAGTTTGAATTCTGGCGGTCAGATACCTACAGCAAAGTTCCATGCTATTTTCTGTTTTCTGACCAATTCCGATGCCATTTTCCCAGAAAACAGAAAACAGAAAAAATTTGTCCAAAATGGCCAGAAAATCAGAAAACAGAAATTCCGCCCATCCCTGGTCGGTAGGCATGGATTAGAAAATGACAAGTAGAGGCGTGAGTCAACTTTCCAATGGTGAACCATGCACTCGAGTTCCACATGAAGTCGTAGAGATAATAGGTTGTAGGGAAGCCCATTTATCATTAGACTGAACACCACGATCCGGCCCCTTATAATCTTATTCCCAGTAAAGTGTGCTTCAGTGTATTCTTCTGTCAACGTGGTCAGGCCAATAATAAACATTCCACCTAAAAACCTCGTTGGCAGAAGAACACACTGAAGTGTACATTAGAGAATGCCAAGGTTTCAAGATGAGAGAACTTGGAGTTCGCTGAACTCATTCCCAGTGATATGGCTTTCGAAAAGGTAAATCCATTGAAACATTGATGTTGTCTACGCACAATGATTGGACAAAAGCTCTTCAGCAAAAAATTAGAGTGGATGTAATTTATTTCGACTTATGAAGGCTTTCGGCACGACAGGCTTTGGATAAACTGATTATCAAGATCACAGAAATACTGCCCATCCTAGGAGCTCTGTGGGTAAAAACAGTATGAATACCAAAGTGATACAGCTGGCGAACCAAGATTAGTATAGATCCTTTATTCCGGCTAACGTTTCGGCGTAACCGCCTTCTTTAGAGCCTGGAAGAGTCAAGTAGAGTTTGAAAAACCATCCGTCCAAGAACCATTTCAGGTGAATCAGAGGTTGGAAGGAGAGGGAAACGATTCATAAGGATGTAACACAAACAGTCCAGTGCAGTTGGGCGAAAAGTACCCATTTTAGGGCGATACATGAGAGGATGAGGTCACCTTCCTAGCGAGCCTCTGGCAGACTGTCCTCCGGTTCGAGACCGCAAAGGTCAACGTAACGTAACGTTCTTGTACGGATGGTTTTTCAAACTCTACTTGACTCTTCCAGGCTCTGAAGAAGGCTGTTATGTCGAAACGTTAGCCGGAATAAAGGATCTCTACCAATCTTGGTTCACCAGCTGTATCACTTGAGTATTCATACTGATTAGTATCATGGCAAGACAGTCGAACATGGAATATTCTGGGTAAAAACACTTCATATCTGGTAGATTTTTTCAAGTTAGAGCAAATTACGCGTTTTCTGAATGCCTTCCTTATTATTACAAGTGGTGTTCGTTGATTTGTCTAAAATCCTTTTTTGAAGTGGAAAACTCTGGCAGATGCTTGGAAACAACTTTGCTTGGAAGCAATTTTATTAATCGAAATAAGCACCATTACAATTAATATACTTTTCCCAACGCGGCAATAGCTTAGACAATCCACCTTTGTAAAAAAAAAGTGCGGGAATTAATAAAACATAAGAACAACTAAAACAGAATATAAGAATAAAAACAAAACCTTTCTCACAACATTTTGGTTGCTGAATTTTTTACCCTTCACATGACGATCTATTAGGCTGTCGGATAATGAATGTCGTTTTTGCTCAGAATGAAATTTCGTTACAAGAAAAGAATGACCATACCTTAATACAAGAGGTAATCTCCGTTATTATCAGCGAAATGTTGCTAACGTCCTTGCGAAGATTGGATGCCTTTCTTGAAGAACTCCGGCTCGAAGAAGTTGGAAACCCACATCTCGACTTCGTCACGTTTCTTCAATTTTTTCTCCGCCAAGGCGCGCTGCCTCGACCGGAGAAGATGGTATTCTGATGGCGGAAGGCCTGCACTATAAGGAGGAGGGGTGAGGCGGAAGTTTTTTTCACATCTCCTCAATTTTTTGCAGCGTCATATTTGCGGCGTGTGTTGTCATGGAGGAGTTTCACAGTTGTTGCTGTGCTCATTCCTTGCTGACGGAGTGTTTTGTCCACGCGGCTCAGTTGTCCTTTGCAAAGGTCTGCCGTAACTGTTTGGCCTGGATCCAGCACCCGCAAATGCACCAGACCTCTACTGTTCCACCATGCACAGAACATGAGGTTTTTCCGTGGATGTCCGGCTTCGTCGTTGTCTTCAGAACCTCACCGGGCTCAACCACTGACGCTTTCCTGTGGTATTGTCGTAATGGATCTACTTCTCATCCGACGTCACGGAGTTATAGAAACGGCTGTTCTTGGTTTTGCGGACACGAATTGCAGTGATGGCGACTCGTGCTGCCTTGTCTGTGTCGCTGAGCTGATGTTGCACCCACTTGACCACCCACACACAGATTTGACTTCCCAGTTGCACGCAAATGATCAGCAACAGTAGAATGGTGACAGCCGAACCTCTGTGCGAGCTAACGTGTATTTTGTGTGGGACAGACTCGACAGCTTCATTTAATGCCTGGCTGTCCACAACTTCAGAATGCCGTTGATGTCCTTCGTCTTCAAGGCTCTTATCACCGTCTCGAAAACGTTGAAACCATCGCTGGCATTGACGTAATAATGAAACTTCGTTACCAAATACAAATACTTCAGACAAGATGCGATGGGGTTCTGCAGCAGTTCTTTCTTGCTCGAGGTCCTACAGCAAGCAAATCCGCACTCGGTACTTTTACACAATCATCGTCAATCTAAAAAAAATTCTTTTAAAGAGTCAACGAATCCGAACGAAACTTTGGCGAAGGATGCCTTCGAGAACGCTTGTTAATCACGTTTTGGTGGATAACCAATGGGTTGCTTTACTACTCAGTGGAACAAATGTTTATTCTCACGTTGTTATATAATAGTAGAACCCGCAATAGTGGTACATGCATCGTATATTCGTATATATACACAATGGTGACATTCTGGACGCAATCCATATCATATTTGTAAACCTAAAAGACGGTGCCGCACCCAAGCGCCAGGGAGGATTACATTCATGAATATCTACTTACGGGATCGCTAGGTTATGCCTGCGGACGTTATTCAGTGATGCTTATCTTGTACTGCTTATCTAGGCATCTCAAGTCTTTTCATTCATAGGAGGTGTCCTATATATTAGAATACAATAGTAGATTAATACATCTAGACCGTGGTTGGATATATTCACAGCACACGTAAAGTTATACGATCCAAGAAACAACAATAGCAGAGAAATGGACAAATCGAAAGCAGACGACATCTATAATCCGACAACCTAAAAAAGCTTAAAAATGATAATCGGTAGGGAACAGGTCTGGTGAACATGCTGGATGTGGCAGAATTTCGTGTCCCAATTCATCCAATTTCTGGACAAAAATTTTTGCAACGTGTTGCGGACGCGCTTGTCATGCAGTAGGATTGGGTCTCTTCGATTGACCGAAGCCGGCTGTTTTTCAATCAACTTCTGATGCATCTCTTCAATATCGGCACAGTACTTCTCCGCTGTGATAATCTCTCCAGTCTTCAGAACTTGTAGTGAATCATGCCACCACACGGTCACCACGGTATTCTTTGGATGGGGTTTTGTCTTCGGCTTCTCCTTGAAACTGTCATTCTTGTCCAGCCATTGTGCAAGGCGACGGCGATTGTCAAAAGGATCCACTTTTTGTCGCATTTCACGATCCTTTCCGAAAAGGCTCCCTTAGATTGCACAGCCTTAACGAAACACAGGTATCGTGGCGCTTTATCATCTGCCCGGCGGTCAATTCGTGTGGGATCCATTTATCCAATTTCTTTACTTTTCCGATCGCATGTAAATAACGACTGATAGTGGTGTCGTCGACGCCGAAATGCTGTGCTAGCTCCTTTGCAGTTTTTCGCGGATCCGCTTCCGCTTCTGGCTTGAGTTGGTCGTCGTTAAGGAGTGATGGCGGCTAACCTCGGTCTTCATCTTCGAGACTTTCATCTCTAGATCGAAACCATTTAAACCTGTGGCGAGTTGTGCATTTCGTAGCGAAATCCTCCCCAAATGCAAACTTGTCGCGCAAAGTCGGTTGATCCTGAGAGGCCTATATGCATTGTTCAACCCTGCTGAGATTTGTGTGTCAAAAGATAAATTGTGAACTAGTGAACTCAAATATATGTTTCCTCTTCTAAAATACAAATTCCAAAAGAGTTACTGAAAACGGAGCTTTGCGGTGCCAAAGACAGCAATCTTGCTCTCACGCGCCGCTCTTATTTGTTGGGCGGGCGTGTCCGCTACTGCATTTCAGTTTAGCCAGTAAGGGAAGACGGAGAAGCAATGGACATCCTTCCGCCCAGACGATTGATAGGTTCGCATTCTGTACGCATTGTTCGCCGCGCACTACAAAACCTCACCGGACAAACTGAAGCAGATCCTAATAAGGACAGCTAGAAATTTCTTGTAAAATTCTTCACACGATTCAAAAACTCTTGAAGCCTTTACATTTTCCAGAAAGGAAAATAGGAGTGGGGTGAGCATGCTTTCGTCCACTCGATTGATAGGTTCGATCCTATATGCATTGTACACGGCGCGTTCTCGGGCATTCCTGGAATGACAGAGCACTGGCAACACACGCCATGCTTGAGATACTCCGAAAACATGCATGTCCTGGGAAATAAATTCTCCAATCGCTCCAATCGCGAAATGCCCACTCCATCAGTTTTTGGCCGCCCACTGCGAAAATGCGGTGTTCTGGTAAAGTTGTATATATCCTTATGTAGATCTCGAAGAGACGAATTTAATGATGCTAATCGTTTCTCAGAAAACCTAAAATTGGAGGAACTGTGAGTACGCGACGGCTTGCGACGGATTAATCCGTTGCTAACGGTTTTTTCTAGCGCGCCACGCGGGCGATATTGTATCGAATTTAGCATTTGTTCGGATGTATGTAGATAACGCTGGGCTAACAAGGAAAAGTGAAAATCGTCTACAACTCTGTTGCCCAATTTCAGTTGCAGATGCGGAACACATATTTGGAATCAGCGCTCGAGGCTGCATAGTGAAGCTTTGGCCTGGAGTACCACCCTTGCCTGTTAGAACAGTACTTTCCTATCTGCTTCATATGTGTAGATAGAAACAAATGCCTGCGTCAGCATTGTTGCCAATGTTGTTGCCGTGGTCGTTGTTGTTCTCGTTGTTGCCGTTGTCGTTGTTGTTGCTTTTGTCCTTTTTGCTGTTTGTCGCTGTTGTTGCCGTTGTTGTCCAATGCAGGGACATCTGCTTGTAGCTCTCTTCGCGCAACGGAAGTTGGCTGAAATTTTGAATTTTTTTCGGTGAACCGAAAATCGAGTTAGAAAGCAGAAAAGCCAAGAGCGGTAAAAAACAGAAAATTTCTGAATTATCGTCAGGTTTTCTATTATGCCCAATCATGAATTTTCTCCAGTGTCAAACACATATATACAAATTTTATAAAGAGTTATTTAATAAATGGAGCTCCGCTACCTTAAAGAAACTTAATGGTTAACTCAAAAATCATGTGACTAGGAGCTTATTGTAAAAATTATGAACTGGTTCCCTCACAATTTGAAGCGCAAGAGGGAGGGGTACATGCAATAGCAATCCAAATTAAACGCGACACTCACGATGAAGTGCACGGTGCAACTGGTAACGAAACGCTTAGCAAAAACGGTGTTATTCTATTTTGAGATACCCTAAGGACATATTTTGGGATACCCTAAGGACCGCTATTTTACGCTATGTTCGAATTCTGGCGAACTTCAAATATTACAAAAGTTCCCTGCAATGTTATTTCCTATTCTCTAGATAATTTTGGCCATTCACCCAGAAAACACGGCAGAAAGAATTTCCCTAAATGGACAGGAAGTCAAAAAATAGGAATTCCGCTCATCCCTATCCAATATCCAGACGATCTTATAATATGACAAGGGTCGACATGGCGACTGTGCAGGTAGCTTCTTATATACCCGCTAGGGACAGGCTCCCTAATGTTCTAGTGTCCTACCTATGGAGCTCTAACTAACAAGCCAACCTCTTCTACAGAGCCGCCGTGGTCGTTTTGTTCCAAAGAGACATTGATCCTCACATTGATCCTAAAAATCAATAAATATTGATAGTATCTCCACCTTCTGAACTTTGCATTTTGAGTAGAAACACACCATCAAAAGACAATGGCTTATGACCAGTGGTCAAAATTTTACAATTCACTTGGGGCGCATTATTTTCACCAGCGCGCGTTGTACTCCTACCAGCACTGGTTTTGCAGCTCGTCATAAAAGCCTTATGAAGCAAAAGATACAACGACAGATGACTCCAGTGAAGTTGTTTCAAGTTTGCGGTCAGGCTAGCACTAGCAAATGAGAGGTGTATTCTGACTTCTCAGAGATAAGAAATGTTGCTAAGAAGGCGCACAGAAAATGGTGGAAAACTTCTGGAAACACTGGAAAGGCTTCTGCAAGTGCGATTTTGCATGAATTGTCCTGGTCAATATGATGAACTCAAACAGTTTTCACCTTGCTCGTTCCACTCCAAACCGTTGATCACGATTTGAAGTTTCTTACGCGACTTTCGTGATCCTCTATTGGTGTTGAAGTCGCCGATGATCGCCTTGTAGAAGGTGTGATACTCCTTATAAAGCTTCTTCAACTCTACGTAGAAGGCGTGGACCTTTTTGTCATCGTTGTCGGATACTGGCACATAGGCAACGAATAAGGTCAAAGACGTCGCTTCAGTCGCAGACATCCGATTTTCAGACAATTTCCGACTTTTCAGAGACTTACGACTAAATGTTCACGTCCAAGCACGTGATGACGAGGACATCAACTCCTCCAACTAACCTGCTCGCATGTTCGGAGAAACAGTTCTTCTTCGGAGTCGTCGGGTGTAGTGTCTTGCTTCCCCGGTTAGTTCGATGAGGTCGTACTTGATCTTCTTGGATTGTCGTTAAGGGAGCGAAGCAGCTCTTTCCAATGAGGACCTACTGCCGCTTATAGGACCAGACAGATGAGAGAGAGAGTGCAGAGAGAGAAAGACATTACTGCCGCTCTGGAAGCGAGCGAGCTGACTTTCGCCTGCGTGGGAAAACACGCTCTTCGTCTGCGTCTCTTATGCCCATGCGGAGTCCCGTATCTACCCTTATTCTCACCAGCTTACAATTACTCCTGCGAGAGGACATTGATTGAAGAAGGGTAACGGAAACTACGACGACCATCACTATCACCCGACACTGTTAGATGAAGGGATAAAAGTGTTCTATAGCGAGTCTTACAGACGCAAAAGCGAAGAAATGTAAATAAAAACTGAAACATTTAAGGAAAACTAAAGGAAAGTTCGGTAAATAAGGAAAAAACGCAAAGGATATGGAGGGAATTGTCTTTGTCAGCAAGCGTCTTGGTCGCGTTTGTTGCGAGGGCCAAATAACGATCGCATGTAAAGACTCGCCGCTACTTTGGTGGGTTTAGTCGCGAGTTCCGCTGCGCAGCGTTGACCAGTGCCTTCTGCGTGGATGTGGCATGTTCATGCACAGAGCGCATGGGTGTTTGTGTCTGCGCATATTGTAACCTGGACGTCGATCCGGTTGGACAAGCTCGGTAGACTGAGAGAACATCAGAACGGATTCGAGGCCACCTGAAAATTCTCATACAGGCAGTCTTGGCGGCTGTCAGGAGTTCCTCGCCCACACGATGGGGCTTGACTAGCAACACGTGTTGCACCTCATTCAAAAAGGGTGCCATTCCCCTAACCTCGAATGAGACTTCCAGCCGCCGCGGGCTTAGCTTCAGCTCACACCGATTGGTTCAAACAGATTCGCGCATCAATGTTGCCAACCACCACTAGGGTATTGAAGTTGATGTTCGATATGATCTAAAGCTCCAACAAAGTTTATAACAGTCTCTCTCTTTTCATGTAGCATGCTAGCGATCGCTGACATTCCTCTGCTGTTCTTTTTGCTGCTTAAACCCGGCATGGTGTCTCCACTCAATTAATTGGAAGCCTATTCATTCGTTTAATTAGAGAAAATGGTTGCTTTGAGTAATCTGACGGAAGACCTAGCAGCTGCTTCCATTGTGGAAAGTCTTCATTTATTCATTTATTCATTTCATTTATTTATTGCAAAATCATTTATTGCATTGGGCGTTCATTTATTGCAAAAAGCTCCATTTTTAGAAGCTACGCTCATTTCGGCAGGGGTCAACGCCATAATAAAATGTGGTAGAGCTCAAACTTTACGCCACTGCCAATTTCATAGAGGATTCTTTGTGCTCTTGTGCCTCTTGTATACCAAACGTCCGCCAGTAGATGATACTCTGGAAGGTGTAGCGACTTGGTAGAAGGTGTAGCGAGCACGAATTGGTGGAAGCATGGAATAGAAAAGCTTCTGTATGTGCGAAATCTCACACTGCGCAGATCGCGAAATAAGGAAGCCGTTCTACCGTCCAGTAATTTTGCGATGGTGGACGGATTGAGCCACATACGGGATAATGTGGCATGGTCAAACACTTGAAGGGTAAGGGAACTGAGGCTGTACGTGACGGAAAACTTTCACCAGCCTATGATGAGCTTGAGAGAAACTTCACCGACGATGCGTCCTAGATCTCTTCCATTTTGGTGCATCCAGTGCTGAAAATAGGTAGGACTTGGCACAGCTGTTGCCTTAAAATAAACTGTCGCCCAGTACAATCCGCGAAAACATGGAAGCCATGCCAAGAGGCGCCTTATTTTCGATTTTCACGATATAATAGGTGACCTGAAAATCCTGTAAACTATGCGTTATTCCAATGTTAGGTCGATTATCAAAAACAGCTATTACAATAAGTTTTACAGTAGTGTTCAACAACTCTAAATCTCTGTTTCATAAATGGAAGTACTCCAAAGCCTTTGTAGTAAATAATACACTGGCAGATAACACTTAATGGGACATTGAATGTGATGAAAATTGAACTGTCTTAACCATCATATACAACGCAACAACGAAAAAACAAAATTATTACAAAAATTCCATTAAAATCAACGGCTTCTCTTAGAGAATACAACGTTACCTCCTAGATAAAAGTACTTCAAAGCCTTTACATAAAGAATACAGTGACAGATAACGCTTGATGAGACACTGGACGCAACGAAAACTGAACTTCATTAACCAACATACACGGCAAAACAATGAAAAAATCAAAATGATTACAAAAAACCATTTAAATCAAAGGCTACTTTTGGAGTATACAACATGTTGAAAATTTCTTACCGATGACAGCAACAGAGGACTTCTCCTAGTCTTCAACTGAAGTAGTTGGAAATATGGATGATTGTGCTGTAACCAACGCTCATACTGGCTGCCGAACTCAGCTGGTCGCTCAAGGCTGACGACTGTCGCTCCTCAGTGATGCTCAGTCCTCAGTAATACTTGAAAAGGGCACAATCTTTACGCTCAAGCTCTTTTGTTCCTTCCAATCCCAACGCCTCTCGGAGCAACCGTCACCGTTCATTCTGGCGCGATCTTTTCAATGCTGCCCTCTATTGCATTCCCGTGCATAGTGTGTCGTCCCCATAAGCACGCAAGAACCTATAAGGCTCCACTATTATCCACTGCAACTCATTATCAGTGCGAACCACCATCACCCTCTCCGCTTCCTTCTCTCTGACTCGCTCACTGTTGCGTACATCCGCTTAATGTCGCGAAAAATCCCTCAATAGCCTAGTAGCCCATGCCAGTCTAGGGTTAGAGTCACTTCATAGGTTCGTTCTGCTCCGTGGCTCCAATTGGGCTGCTCAGTCTCTCTCGAAGTCGACCCCTGTCGCCTGCTAACGTTTATATCTCTCTCCTACTTCGATTCACAGTAAGAGCTACTACAGACAGCCATTACAGTTCCCACACATTCGCTTCAGAATTGTACTATCACACATTGTGAACCGCTGCCGCTTCTGTCACGTAGTCCCGACAGTTGTCGTCCGTTGTCGCCCACAATTGCGCGACCCCATCTCATGTCGGCTAGTAAAACTTGGCGATTGTAGTACCTAGTGCACTGTCTCTAACATAATACAGCTCATTGGTCTACCTACTTTTCGGCGTCTTGGCACAAACGAGCAATCGCTTTTCTGATCCTCAACACTTAAGAACATTTAAGGAACTCCTTATCCACCAGCAAAAATATCCCCTACAGCATCGTGTACCTTCACCTCGCTTTCAGTTGCAAGTTGCCGATAAGTGTCGATAACGCTTAACCTTGATAACCAGTTGAAATCTTCCCTAAACATTTACACCAGAACCAAACAGGAAGCTCAATTACCTTCCGAGAAGTGCTTTGAGAGTGTTGGACAGTCGGCTTACTCGTTGTCATCATTTCCGGTCCGCTAGCCTGGCTGATGTACTGCTCCGGAGCCAACCGCGACGAGCCGGATGATAGAACACCGCTTTGCAGCAGTGTCATCGCATTCGTTACGGTCGTCTTCGTGTGGAGCGCATTTCTAAAAACCCATTTTCATCCGTAAAGTAGTGTTCATATGCTCGTGAACACTTACACTTTTGCTGTCTCAAAGCCCGCACACACTTTTGCAGCAAGCGGCGGGAAAACGACGAGTCAGGCCGCTTCCGCAATCTTGCAGGCGGCAAGCGTTAGAGGCACGGAGCGCTGAGGTATTGTATTTCTAGTCGGGACCTACTGCCGCTATTCGCCTTCCCGCCTTCTGCCGCGCTCTGGCTGCTCCCTACCGCGAAAGGCTAGAGCGCAGACAGTCCCTGCCAGCGCCGAATCGGACGCTATGCGATGATTTGATATGAGAGCTTATCATATTATCATAACATCTTATACGTAGTTAAGCTCCTTTGGCACCTTCTCAAAAAGCATCAACTATGAATTGTTGACGTTTTGTGGATTCTTTCCGCATGGGAGTAGAAACGTTTACCCATTTCGTAGCGCCGCGCGCGCAGCCTGCCTGTTCGACGTCGCCGGCCATTCGCTGTCGGTGCGGTCGAGATTTGCTCAGACGACTTTCATCAGTGGGCTATTGGCTGCAAGTATAGCATGAACCTGCTAACGAGAACAGCAATAGGGGAAATTTTGAAAATTTTCCCAGAAAACAGAAAAACGAGTTTGTCAGAAAACAGAAATCAGAAAATAGAAAAGCCATTAACGCCGAAAAACAGAAAATTAGGAAAGAGAATATTTCGAAATCCTCAAGATGTTGGATGAGTTCATGTGTCCATCTATTCCTTAGAGACACTGGAAATGCGCTGTCATCCTACACTTTCAAATGCGATATATTACTCTTTTTTGCAAAAATACTAGATATCGTAAAGTTTCAACCCTATGTTTGCGTTTCTTGAAAGAGTGAATTATAAGGCTTCCAAGAAAGTGACGATAATTTCTTCTGAAACAAGAATATTGACCTTAATAATAAGTGTCAGACTCAATGTTGACCGCTACTGTTTCATTGGAAGATGATCAGTTTGATTCCAAAAGTGCCCAATTAAAGGTGAGGATATTATGTATAGAAACGTAGTCTAAAAGAGATCGCTACTTTAGGGGAGCAAGCAGTGTAATAAGAATTCCTGCTGCCTACATCATGCTCCCCTTCAATTGAAAAAGACGGCAGAATAATCTTAAACTACTCATCTTAGGAGATCTCGATATCTCAAAGATGCCGCGTCGCTACTTATCTTCGTATGCCGCTACTGCATAACTGTCTCAATCAGATTGAAGATTGTAAGACCAAGATCTCACCATTCTACAACGACGTCCTTATCGACGTAAAGAGAGGGGTTCGGCAGGGGGATACCATATCCCCGAAGCTCTTCAGCGCCACTCTCGAAAACGTCATGCGCGAACTAGAATGGGAACACATGGAAGTGAAGGTCGACTGCCGGCAACTACACTGATTGAGCAGGTGTGCAGTGATGAACGGCATGATACAGGCACTGGCATACAGGATAGGGCCGCGGCGTTGACGCAGAAATATATATATATATATATATATATATATATATATATATATATATAGACTGAAACATGGTTCAACAGCAGACAATAAACAAGGGTAGTACGACGATGGGCAGCTTGCCACCCGTCGCTAATCAGTGCGTGGCCACGCGCATGGAGCCTCAAGGCCCCACACACTTCTGCGTCAACGCCGCGGCCCTATCCTGTATGCCAGTGCCTGTATCAGGCCGTTCATCACTGCGCATCTGCTCAATCAGTGCCTTGTAGATGTGTTGATAGTTGTTTCTGAATAGCAAGGTATTTCGCGGACGCTGGGTTAATGTGCAAGAATAACATCTCACTGTGAAAACTACGTAAAGCAGTGGCCAGCCATATTCCACAGTAATAGTGCGCCCCGATGAGAATCACGCGCCCCTGTCGACATTGAATCTGTTTGTCTGCTTTTAGGAGACCTCGTTAGAAAAGGGATCATCCATAGGACGCGCCATCCCGCACTACACCAAAAACAGATCTCATCATGATACTGCAAATATTATCACAAAAGTTTATTTATTTATTTATTGTTGCACTCAAAGGTGTGCATAATCTTGTGCACAAAAAAGAAGTCTAAAACAGATCCAATCCTGAAAAAAACAAAAGTAAACTTTTTCTAAAACATGGCTGAAAGAATAAACAAATAAAAATGAGCAGAACTCTTAGCAATATAGAGATGCGAAACATTAGGTTGTTCGAAAAGTTCTCAGCGTTTTGAGCGATTCACTTTGAACTACCATGACTTTCTGAAATGTTGTCGGATTTAGTCGAAATAAGCACTGTTCGAATCAACACATTTTTGCCAATGGCCATCTGTCGACTTATTCCATCAGCGAAAAAAAAATAGGTGGTCGAAATTTGACAAAATACACCAAAGCTGTTTTGGCTTGGTCCTGATTGGTGAAGGTTTTACCAGCGAGAAAATTCTGAAAGTGTTTGAAAAGGTGGTAGTCGGTTGGTGAGGGGTCTAGAGAATATTGCGGGTGAGGCAGAACTTCAACCTTTAATTCATTCAATTTTCAAATAGTGATTCGAGAAGCGTGTGGGCCTCTTCTGTTGACCAGTGCTGGCTGAAGTTTTTGGTGCATTTTGTCGATTTCCTTACAGTAAGACTCTGCTGTGATCGTTTGGCCTGGTGCCAAAAAGTTGTAATGGATCACATCAACCGCCGACCACCACACAATGACCATTACCTTTTTTGGTGGAGATTCGCATTTGGAAAATGCCTATGGGGTTCGTCGGCGTTCAACCATTATAGGAAACGTTTTCTGCGATCGTCAGGGATGTGCAGAATTTCCGTGTCCGTGTTCCGAATTCCGGTTTCCGGCCATTTTGGGCTCTTCCGTTCCGTTCCGTGTTTGGCCTCTTTTTACGCCGGAAGGCGGAAACGGAAATGGGCACTGTCACACAGTAGTTTTCTATTGAACACAATCAGCGTATCGGTTAAAATGATTTCTTCTTCATATAATTATGAGAGAAATACTGTTTGATAACTCTAGTACTAATATTCTTCACATTGATTAGATTACCAAAAAAGCGCTCAAAAATCACAACGGCTCTGTGCAGGGCAAAATTAGTGTGCCAGAAAGGCTATGTATGCACTGTATGCTAAGAGAATGTACTCAGCCTTTCAATGATCATAAAATTCTTGATCCACTAATAACAGCTACAAAATTTTTGCAAGCATATAGCGCAGTATCACGAAACAGAGTTCAGTGAAGGTTGTGGCATGCGGTTAGTGCTCCAAGATACATCTGTGTTCCTGATGCAAATTTCAATTTTTAATTTCGTTAGGTGTGATATTCATCCAATTGAGTTATGCGACTCATTTTTTAATGAAGCATTCCGAATATCTACCAAGAGCTGCTATTTTGATGGACTATGGTGACCTATTGGATTCTGCCGCAAAAGTATTGCTTCGAGAACCATCTTGGATCTGTCCAGCTGTGTCACCTTGGGCGTAGGGTTTCTAGGCTGGCACAGACTTAACATTCCTGTGGAACTGTTGATCCACCATGACTAATCAGTCATCCAGTTATCATCTTGGATCCCAATTGGGAGTATGTTTTGGTGATTACAATGTAACTGCTAGTGTTGAGTAAGCAGATATCTGTGCAGTCACTATGCCGTCCATGATGACACAGGTTTCTAAAAGTGTTGAGAGGAATCTCTTTCCTGGTCGGGAAATCATCTAGGTGGCTACTACAGTTTTAGACTTCACCCGAGTCAGTTTTTTAAATGCGGGTTTGTGGGTAACCTCAAGTGATTAAGTCGGTTGTCTACCGTTCAAAAATTATCAGCATAAAAAAAGTCAGCGAAGGAACAAGATTTGGAAAGACTGCATGCTGAAATAGTGAGAAATAGTGAGATAAGCCCCTGAATTTGTTTTCGTTTATTGTTCAGCCATAGCTGAAAGGTATCATAACAATATTATGAATTCATGCTTCGTTATGTTATGTTAAGATGAGGATGAGCATTAATCTGTAGAAGATTCTGCTTCTCGCAAAGTTCTGAGCAAGAAAAGATGCAGCAAAAGCCACTTCTGACGCCGTTTCATATGCAATAAAAAAACAGCGAACATGTATAATTTCCGTTTCCGCGTTTCGTATTCCGGTTTCCGGCAATTTTTGAGCGTTTCCATTCCGTATTCATCTTCCGCTTTTTCCAGAAAAACTTCCGCACATCTCTGGTGATCGTGCAGAATGCACTTTCATCACAACTGAATTGATGCAAAACGGGGTCAGTTTTGTTGCGTAAAAGTAGAGAAGAACAAATCTCAAAACGTGACAGTTTTTGCGCTCACTCATCTTGTGGCGCACCTAATTTTTGATCTTTTTCACCTTCCCAACGGATTTCAAAGCATCAGCAGTTCTACTGAAGTCGAGCTCTTCTGCGATCCCGCGAACTGTTTGGGATGGTTCAGCTTCCACTTACTTCAACTTGTCGACCATGATTGGTCTAGGTCGACCGCTACGGGGTCATCTTCGAGGCTGAAATCTCTGGTCCGAAATTTTCTGAACCACTGGCGCACAGTGCTTTCTCCAACACTATTAGGCCCCCACACTTGGCTGATCTGTCGAGCTCTCTCGGCTGCGAAACGTCCCAATTTGAAGTCAATATAAGATATCGTTCGGAATTGCTCCTTTGACATACTTGTATAAGCACCTTCAAGGATAAAAACATAAGCAACATTGAAACATAAATCATTTAGTCAGATATTTAGAACGAAAAATTCTGTACAGAAAATAGCATTAATCCGCAATGCAAGTTAAATTTTTACTTAATAATAGACTAATGAAAAATAGTAACACAAAACGCTGAGAACTGTCCGGACAACCTTATACTAAAACTTGTTTAGGAAACCTCCGTTCCAAAGCAAAAGAAACTGTCCATTTCCCTAGCATTGTCTTCATTTTACACTTGAAAACTGTGACATCTATAGTGCAATAAGTAGGTGTGGTTAAGTAGTACCCCTACACTTTATATTACAAGACAACTTTACAATTGATATCCCATGCTGTAGTGTGTATTCACCTGACGGAGAAGGGGGTGACCAATTCTACAGTGCGTTTCAAAAGTATATATCCACGCCAAAACTTGTCCATATCTCGTTTCGCGTTCATTTCTGCAGACCCGCACTAGATTCCTTGTAGTCGAAAATAGGTAACCAGTCGCTTTCTGGATTTTTTTCGTCTCTCACGAGAATCAGACTTTTTTTGAGGAAAATTGGTTGAAAATTGGCGTTTCAAAAGTATGTATCCACTTGTGAAAAACAAACTTTTTACTAAATTTAAAAGTCGGTCAAACCATCATTATTTTTTATAACATCATGCATCGTATTATTCATGTTATTGACATGGGTCTGGATGACGTTGATATTATTCATGTTATTGACATGGGTCTGGATGTCTTCGATGGTGTTCCACGTAATCAAAATCGCCACCATGTCATTTAACTGTCGGTTATTCGCGTAGACCGTCGAATCTCGGTCCCCATATGTTCTCCATTGGGTTTCTGTCAATAGAACAGGCCGGCCAGTCTGTTACTTGAATGTTGTGACGTGGAGCCAATCTTTGGTCAACCTGGAAACATGGAATGCAGCGCTGCCCTGCTGCAGAACATGTGTCTGCTGTCTTCCTACTCTCTAGAAAAGCCGAAGGATGGACTCCACTACACCTTGACACTGCAGACTGACCATGCGACACAGCGGGATACAACGGAATACCAAGCTTCAGCGCTCCGCTTCTGCAGAAGCCCGATACTGTCACTAATGGACCACCTCCAAAGTTGCGACGACGTGGCATCTCGCAGGTCTCTCCGCAATGCCGGTATCCGTCGGGGACCATCCAGATTATCTTCACCAAGGGGAAAAATTTAACCTGGATGGTCTGGAGGGATACCGACATTGAGGAAAGACCTGCGAGAAGCCCCTGCCATCGCAACTTTGGAGGCTTTTCATTAGTGACAGTGTCCGCCTTCTGCAGCAGCGGAATGCTGAAGCTTGGTATTCCGTTGCGTCCCACTGTATCGCATGGTCAGTCTGGAGTGTGAAGGTGTAGTGGAGTCCACCCTTCGGCCTTTCTTGAGAGACGGAAGCAGACACATGTTCAGCAGCAGGGCAGCGCTGCATTCTATGTTCCCAGGTTGACCAAAGATTGGCTCCACGTCAGAACATTCAAGTAACAGACTGGCCGGCCTGTTCTCCTGACAGAAACGCAATGAAGAGCATATGGAGGACCGTGATTCGACGAGTCCACGCGAATAACCGACAGTTAAATGACGTGGTGGCGATTTTGATTACGTGGAACACCATCAAAGACAACGTCATCCAGACCCATGTCAATAACATGAATAATACGATGCATGATGTTATAAAAAATAATGGTGGTCCTATCGACTTTTGAATTTAGTAAAAAGTTTGTTTTTCACAAGTGGATACATACTTTTGAAACGCCAATTTTCAACCAATTTTCCTCAAAAAGGTCTGATTCTCGTGAGAGACGAAAAAATCCAGAAAGCGAGTGGTTACCTATTTTCTACTACAAGGAATCTAGTGGAGCTAGTGCGGGTCTGCAGAAATGAACGCGAAACGAGATCAAAGTTCAAAGTATGGATACATACTTTGAAACTTACTGTATATCCAGAACAGAAGATATCGGAGAAAGAGGATATAGATATGAACTTAGACAGTAATGTAGAGCCAGCGGCGATCATGTACAGACAGCGTTACTGGTGTTCAAGAAGAAACCTGCATCAGTCTGCTACACTGCCTTATTAAACCCAAAAGTCTTGCCACAAAATTTGCTGTGTAAAATATATTGTTGGTGGGGAGGTGAGGTAATGTCATTCATCCGCTGGTTCTTTTAGGGGTTATGTATGTTATTGTTAGATGATTATGTATGTTATACCGCCAATTATGTATGTTATTGTTAGTGATGCTTTATGAGAGATAAGCTCAGCCTCTACTATATTCCTGTGGCAGAACCTTAGAGCAAGGAAATATTCTTCAACTACAAAAACTTAAGTGAGCTCAATAAATTAATGAGCGACAATGAACATTCGCTACCTCTGCAATTATTAACTACAGAGCTTCAAGTACATTTCGCTTGTGCTTCCAGTGTTAAAAGAAACATCGTTACACACAGGATACTCTTTCTTAGGTCTTTTCCGCTTTTGCGCCTTTGAAAGCTCCCACTTCGGCTCCACAGTTCACATTCTTTGATAATTTAGGACATACCATTTCCGTTCTGTGTAACGAGCCTTCTGTTTCCGATCAATTTTCCACTTGAATACTAAACTACTGGGCCGGATTCATGAACGCGGTCTGAAGTAAATCCTACTCTGATTTACCTCGACGACAACTTAACCGCCACATTACGAGAACTTATGTACCTCTGTTTCTGTTTTATGACCGCCAGAACAAGAGTTTTGCTCCCCCGCTAATTTCCGACCCAGCATCAGATAACAGCGAAACCAAGCACATTTGCTGCTGGGAAGTCGCGGCGACCGATACTGGTAGCAGGGCTGTAGTTAGGAGAAATGAAATGAAATATGAGGTAGGGGAGGGAGAAAGCGTTAGAAAGTGGTGCCATCAATGGTAGTAGAGAAGCAATGGTAGTTGTGGCGGCTAATAATGGGCGCCACCCACCACAATAGCTTCCATAGACATGATACGGAAAGGGAGGCTATGGTGGCGAATGGGTATAGTCCATCCCCATAAATCCGTAAATTACGATTTGCATGGTGGACTGGGCTCACGGTGGCACAGGCCGGTCCACAGCACCACTAAAATAGGCGATTCACTTGAAAGTAAGTGGCATTGTGGGCCGCCATTGTCCACATAGCCGAAAAAAGCCATGCAATGGAAGGCAAGAAAATCAAAAGTAGAAAACTGTTCACTCTGCGCCGCGGAAAGGAGGAAGATTGGCGTAGGCAACTCGCCTACTAGGCGACCCTGATGAGTATTCATTTGACGGGTGACATTAGCAACGATCCAGAGGAAGATGTATTGGGTCAGAAATTAGCAGTGGAGCAAAACCCTTGCTTTGAAGGTAAATGTCCCCGACGCCTTGCTGAGATAGCATTTACCTAGAAACCTACCTCGGGTTTTCCCCGCCTCGCGTTCATGAATCGCGCGTAAGTGGGGAGTGGCGGTAAATTTTGCACTCATCGGCCGGTAAGTCGTTCATCGATCCGACCCTGTTGGACTTTTTCACCCTTTGACACATAAGTATCCATTTGCTGTTATCTCCAGAGTGTATATTTCTTGCTACTTTCGCTGTAAGTGAACTTCTCATCGCTATAAATTCTCGATACAATGCTTGGGTTGTGTCGACAGTTTCGGCTGGTCATGGAAAAAACGCCGACATGGCTTAAATGCAGGATGCACGGCGAGATGGACTATTAGGACTTACATCTCCACCTTTTAAAAACTGGAAAGTATGTTCTAGATATCTATATCATCTCTATATCATCTCAGTTCGCTTTTCTTTGCAGTAGCATATCGATCGGATTTGTTAGACGAAAGAATCGAAACAACAACATAAAATCAGCTCGTCCATGTACATTTTCCTGGCCGCCACTGTGAGCGCCGCGTATCTTACAGTCGAAGAGCAGCAGTCTCAGCCAATGTATTTCAAATCACTGAATGTTCCAAAAATTTATTCAGAAAGTTCAAGTGCAATCTTCATGCAGAAATGGGAATGAGTAAAATTCAATTCAATGATTTCAAATAAAGGATCTGAAGAGTTTCAGTTCAATCGTCGCCAAGCATGAGTCTCTGTATAGGAGTCAGCTTCGACTTCAGCTGAAAGAAAGGGAAGATATTTGAAGAAAAAAAGCAGCAAAGCACAAGAACTCTTTAGCAACCCACTTGAAACTCCTTGAGGTCCGCCCCGTTCTCCGAAATGCTCATGTCATCGTCGATCCTTCGAATCTCCTCCCAGAACTCCTTGATCTTAGGATCCGTAGCGTTAGCGATTCTCATATTGAGCTTCTGTTGGTGAAGGAGCTTCTTGCGCTCGACTACCACTCTGAAGCGATCCTGGATAAGATGTAAGCTTTTAGGAGAGCGAAACCTGAAATCTACTATACTGAGATGTGGCTCCTACCTTAGTAAGTTGTGGCTGCTTGGCGAGAACAACGTCCAGTCGCTTCTGTTTCTCGGATCTGAATAGATAAGTGACGGACGCGTCTTCTGAGTAGACGCCTACTCAGAAGAAAATGAAGAAAACCTCGATTTTGAGGTTTTTGCGCCTTTTGATTTAACCTGCCTAAAGGTCACCTATTTGAAAAATCAAGGAAATATTTAAGCTTAGAAGCTGGAACTCTATCGTTCGATATACTTAGTCCATATGGACCACGAAAATGTTCGAAACTGAAAACTTCCGCTCCATTGCCAAAAGCGACCGCGGACGAGTTGTCCTTCTCACCTAAACTGTCACCACCCAATTGTATAATAGTTTCAGGTTTTTGAGAAACGGATGGTACCATTGGATTCCTTTCTTTGAGATCTATACAGTATTATATACGTTTTCACCAAACCACCGCATTTTCGCTGTGTGGCCAAAAAATGACTGACGCAGGCTTTTTGCAATTGGAGCACCTTATTTCCTAGGGCATGCATGTTTTCGGAGCATCTCAAGCATGGTGTGCGCTGCCAGTGCTCTGTTACACCTGCTCCGAGAGGGCGCCGTGCACGTTGCATATAGGATCGAACGTATCAATCGAGTGAGTGGAGGCTTGTTCACTCTGCTCCTATCTCCCCTTACTGGAAAATATAAGGCCTTCAGGACTGTTTTGAACCGTTTGGAGAATTTTATCCGAAATTTCCATCTGCCCTTCTTAGCAATTGTTCTAAGACTGTCCAGCTCGCCCATGGAGTGTGTCCTGCACAATGCATCTAGGGTCGAACCTATACATCGAGTGGGCGAATGCATGTACTCTGCGCTTCTATCTGTCCTTAACTAACTCCTTTAGAATTCCATATTGTAACGTAAGAGACACATGTTTGCACTCACCAGTTTACACCCTATCTTTTAACATACAAATCTCGGTAGAGTTGAGTAATGCATATTGCCCCTACAAAACCAATCGAGTGGGTGCAACAACTTGTAGAGTGAGATTGGGGAAAAATAGAACAGCCCATCTTCGCGAACAAAAAGTATAGCAAACCAGTTAGCTTCAACATGTCTAGCACGCAATGAGTTTCGCAATTTCACCGAACATAGCGGATTTTCGACAAGTACTGCCAAATTGGACGCGGTGGAGTGTGCACTATTTACCATGTATTTACCATGCACCGAAGTGCAGAGGTGGTGTAAAGACAGTCGAACGTTTAATAGCTTGGGACGAACTCATCACCATCCCAAGGCCAGTAGCTATAGCACTGATGGAAAAGGATAAGAACGGCACTAATCCCTTTTGGATGCGCCACGCATTCTACTTCCACTAGATGTCGTGGGGGCAATTTGGCTGCGCACGAGGCCTATACAATGAGCTTCGTTGGCAAGGTGCTGGAGAATTTAGTGTGTTATACTTCCCGAACAAATCTCGACGACACCGAGGAATAGAAGGGTTGATTGGCTTGGGTGGGGGCAGACACCAAAAACGTCGATTTGGGGTGCATGCGAAGGCCAGTGTTTCTTCCGACTGATCTATTTATCACGCACCACCAGCAGGACGAGGGATAAAGGACGGCGTTAATCAACCCCTTTGAGATGCGCCACGTATTCTACTTCTGCATGAAGTCGTGGAGGCAATTTTAATGCGTATTCGGCTTATGCTACCGAACCACTGTTCAAGGCGAGTGGGAGTGCAGTCGAATGAGGCACAGGCTGTTGCGTGCATTCGATTCTAGGCTCCTTGTACGGCTTTCCCGTCCAGGCCAACCAAGCGTTCCGTTCCTGTGGAGTCAGTGAATTGATACCTGACCTATCTAGGGAAGATAAAACACTGAATTGTTCATCGACCGGCCACCACAAATTATAGTATAGACAAAACCAAATAATCCAATCTAGTCGAACTCGATTCGGGGTATCCACGACATCCCGTAGAAGTTTGCAGAGTGCGTGTCGCGTCATAAAAGGGGTGATCTGACTAGTGCAGTCCTTTATCCTTCATACCTTATTTGGTGTGCCGTGACTAGGCGTGACTAGCCGAAGGATGGACTCAGCGCATTATCCTCATTCAAATCTACCCTTGAGGAATAGAACATTGTTGAAGCAGCCTAAACGCAAAGAGAAGATATACTGCTTATACACCAGTCGAAATTTAGATTCTACCTCATGTAGATCATTTTGAAATGTTTTACGAAACTTTAGATCTGAAAAGGGCAGTAACACCCACTTTATTGTTGTCTTTCATTGAAGATCAGTTAAGGGAAAGGAAAGTCTGGACTGAAGGAACAGAATCTGTTCAAACGGGCTTTTATTCATAATCTGGATAACCGACTCTGCGTCAAAATCAACGCTGTTACTTTTTCAGAATGCTCCACCTACCGGATCATGTTGTTGTCGTCATCCAACATACCCAGCTCGTGCTCATCATTTTTGTTAATGACGAGGCCTTCCAGTTCATCGACAAACACGGGATCATATGCGAGGGCATACGTAATTGTTAGGAGGAGAAACACCAGAAGAGACCTCATTCTGAAAACAGCGGGACCGATGACACAACTGCGGATAGAGAAGGGCGTCGGAAGGACAGAAGAGATGACGAAGGAGCAGTGGAAGGAATTATAGGGGAGCACTGAATCGTCGGAGCGATTCCTTGGTGGCCTTACATTAAAGATGCATCCCGAAACGGCAGACCCACAGCAATCCACGAGGAGGATTTGAAGGCTTTCACAGAACCTAATCCATCGCAAACAGTGCATGAGATTGCAATGGGTTTACGATTCGGTGAAACTGCGGTTGCAGATGGTTTGGATCTCCTTGGAAAGGTGAAAAAGCTCGGAAAGTGGGTTGCGTGCCCCACGATTTGAATGATCGGAAGAAATTGTCGTGTTCCCAAATCTGTGTTGCTTCTCAGAAATCAAAACGACTCGTTTCAAGATCGAGTCGTCACATGTAATGAAAAGTGGGTTCTGCGCATAACCAAAGACCATCAGGACAGTGAGTTGATGTCGACGCTCCCCCAGGCACTGCCCAAAGCCGAAATCCCATCAGAAAAAAGGATGGTAACAGTGAGGCGATCGGCGGCTCACATGTTTTTGGAACCAGGCTGAACCATCGCAGTTAAATCCTGTTGCGACGAAATCGACGAGGTGTTCCGAAAACGGCGTGAGCTGTAACCGGCTCAGGTCAACAGAAGAGGTCCCACTCTTCTGTACGACAACACCAGCCCACACGTTTTATTCATTCAATTTCCAATCATTCCCAATCGCCATTCGAAAATTAAACGATATAGGAGCTGAACGAAGGTTTCTCTCATCCGCCGTATTCACAAGACCTTGCGTAACCGACTACCACCTTGAGCACGTTTAGAACTTCCTCGCTGGTAGAACCTCTACAAATCGAAAACAGCCTTTCTACATAGAATTTGTCGCATATCGACCACCCAGATTTTTTCGCTGATAACATTGGTTCACCAGTGTCGCATTGCAAAAAGTGTCCTGATTCGAATGGTGCTTATTTCGGCTGAATACGATGAGGATGAAGAAAGTTGTGGCCACTTGAAGTGGACCAGTCAAAATCGCCTTTCGGGCCAACCTAATAGAAAGCGTTTTGCCTCTAGCAAGTGAGCTTCTGAAGAAATATAGAGCCAACTTGCTTGGGGCATCAGCTACGTCAAACCGAAGCTGCGTGCCTTTTGCCTTCTTTTGCTCTTAAATACCTACTGGATAGAGCCGGTACATACATAAACGACATGCTAAGCTCTCTGCAAATCGACTCACCAGTCGATTTGAAGTGAGCTTTGCATGTCATTCATGTACGTACGGCAGTCCTTTCAACAACAGCCTGAGTCGTCGTCAACAAGTACCTGAATATGTTTATACTATGAATGAACTAGTGAGTGCAGTATGACTGAAGAGCAGTGATCAAGCCAACATTGATTCAGCAACGACTACATAACAGTGTTTCTGAGCAAGTTATTTATTAGATTGATATATGAGTTCACATTTGAAGCGCAAAATATTTTATTTCTTAATAGCTAAACAACAACAGCGAATCACTTGAAGTAAGCACCGTTAGTATCAGCTGTATGTTGCCGACGCGGTGGTAGGTCTTGGATGCCTTTCCTCCATGGCATAGAAGGCTGCCTCATGAAGAACGTTTTTAGTGCCTCTTCGATGTCGTCTCGGTTTTGAAATGCTTGCCGACAAATGACGCTGGAAAGTCGAGAAACGATGGTAGTCGAATGGAGCTAGGTCTGGGGAGTATGCGAAATAGGGAAGGATTGTCCTTCCGTGCTTCAGTAGTTCCGTCTTCGACGACCTTGCAATGTGTGGTCTAGCGTTGTTACGGTGGAAGTGTACATTGGCCTGCTCTCCGCGTGTAATTTGGAGATAAGCTTTCAACTTCTGCAGCTGACTAACGTAGACCTCCGCCGTCACGTTCGCACATTCATCCAACGCTTGCCTATACTCCACTTCATGTACGGTCCACCAAACGCACAGCATCACTTTTCTCATGTGCAAGTCGGGTTTTGAGACCTCTTCTGCCTAGCCTCCTTTGTCGACCCATTGGGCACGGCGGTGAACGTTGGAGTACAATATCTTCTCATCCCCAGTCATGAGATTGTCGAGCCAGACGTGGGTACATGTAAAGGTGAGGAGAGAAAGTGCTGCGTCGACTCTGTGGTCCATGTCGCGCTGGCTCAGCACGTGGGATATCTGTCGACCAAATTTTCTAACCTTGTCAATGGACTTCAATCCACGGATCACAGTTGATTGATTATCCTCAATTGTGGTGAAATTTCGCGGGTGGTCTGATATGGATCCGCTTCAACTTGTTTCCGAAGCACGTCCAAATCCAACTCCTTTAGGCGCCTGATCTGTTTTTATCTTCCATGGAATAGTCGCCATGCTTGAATTTCAAGGACCGGTTGTATGGACCCTTCCTTATAGACCTCATTCAGACGCTCCTAAGATTATATACATTGGATCCGAATGAATCGTTTTCGGAAATCCGATTCGGGTATCCCGATCCGAATCATCCAATTATCCGGGGTCCTCAAAATCGCCCTTATCCGAATCATCCAAAAATCCGGGGTCCGCGAAATTGCCATTATCTGAATCATCCGAAAATTCGGGTCCTCAAAACTGCCGTTATCCGAATTATTCAAAAATTCGGGGTACGCAAAATCGCCCTTATCCGAATCATCCAATTATCCAACGATTTTCGACCGGATCTAATGTATATAAGATTGGTTGGCGTCGAAACGAGAAAAGAAGAAAAGCAACATCTCGTTGCGCTAGAAGGCACGAATTGCGAAGCCATAATTGCTGGCGGTAGAAGTATTGAAGTCACCGTTAAGAATAGTTTTGTAGAGCTTTTTTCCCCCTGTCGATTGGCTGTCAAGTTTTGACCAGTGTCCAAATTGGCGGGATAATCCTTTCAAATGCAAAGAGTCGCAAACGTCCGAGAATATTTGCATAAACCTGATACATAAAAGCAGAGACTTAAGCAAAGGCTGGCTCTAAGTCACAGTCACCATGTGTTTTGAGTTCATTATGACCTCATGGGTGTACAGAATTAAAACGAAAGAAGGCGAAGCATAGGGCCTAAAACAGTGCTATGCGAAAGTGTGCGAATGATACCATTTGGCTGAAGAAAATTTTTTTCGAACCACTCGTAGAAGTAATAGCAACACTAATAGTCTTCCGTCGGTTTCTACTGCTCAACAGTCGTGGATTTCAGGAACCGCCAATGTGGAGGTGTCTAGTTTCCGAAGGCTGAGCCTCTGTGAACTGCTGAAGAACATCGCCGCACGGAACACTGATCCCATCTTGGCTCAGATGCTGACCGTTGCGATTGATAAGGCCTCCTCAGCAGTTGCTGATGGTATTGAGGAGGAGAAGCGTTCACGGAGTCTGGTTGTGTCGGGGGTTAGTGAGCCCGATAGCGAGCACCTTCCGCCGTCGCTTCAGCGTGCTGAACTCAGAGAGAAGGTCACCAATCTACTCGACGCTTTGAAGGTTGACTGCGAACCTGTGGAGGTTTTCCGGATGGAAAGAGCTGACTCCTCTCGGCCTAGACTAGTCAAAATTGTACTGCCCACGCGATCTCATTGGGGAACCGCGTTGGCTAACGCTCGTCTATTGCGCGCGGCTCCTGGCTTCAGTCATGTCTTTGTGCGAAGAAGTATGACAGGAGATGAACGGAAGCGGGAATGCGAGCTGAGACAGGCAGCCAGAGAGCGTAATAAAGGGTAAGCCTCTGCGGGAATGGGTCGTTTATAGGGGAGAGCTCAAACATATATCGGAACTTCCTGCTCGGTCATCGGAAAACGCATAAAATTGCACGGTTCATGGGGACTTCTATCATGTTTTTTGCTCAACGCTCGAAGTCTTGCTAATAAACTGCTGAACTTTCAACACTTTCTTGCTACCAATAAACCAGACATTGTTGAATTGTTTGTTCTTGGAGCTGTGCACATTGTTTTTGTTACGGAAACATGGCTCTCCTGTCGAGTTAAAGATTCTGAGATCGTTGGAGGTCTACCGTATAACATATGTCGCGTGGATCGGAAGGGACGGAGGGGTGGAGGAGTATGTTGTGTATTTAGTTTTAGTGATACTATTTCATTGCCTGTCGTCAAGCACAACTTCTTAGGGAAGGTGGATGTCCTATGTGTTGAACTTCATCAATACTACACTAGCTCCTTTGTTAGGTTCGCCGTCGTTTATCGACCTCCTAACTCGCACAAGAAGGACGACGATGATTTAATTGAATTAATTACTGCCTCATCCTTAGGTAAAGAAATAGTGTTATTTGGAGATTTCAACCTTAACATCGACTGGTGTTCTTCTAAACCCATGAATTCCGCTTCGGAACGGTTTTTTACCCTGTTAAAAAATCTCAGCTTGCACCAGGTAGTGGACCACTCAACACGAGGCGCTAATATCCTCGACATTGTTCTCACCTCCACCCCTCTTGTCAAGATATTTAATTATCTTCCACCGCTCTCTACCTCCGATCATAAAATTATTCATTTTGGATTTAGGCTCAATGATTTGAAATCTGGACCTATCCCTTTGCCTGATTTTACTAGGGTAGATTATACATACCTTGACACCCAGTTCAACAGCATCAACTGGATGGAATTTTTTCTGGTTACTCCTCAGCGTCAGATATGTATCGCAGATTCTGCAATGTTGTTTACGGAGTGTTCGCTGGATCCGTCCCTTTTATTGTGAATTACCCTACGAGTAAACGATTTGCCGTCCATATCCGGAATCTTCTAAACCAGAAGGAGCGACTCTTCTATTCACTTCTAAATCCCTTGTCCAACGCCTTATACAAGAAGGTTTGTCGCGATATAGATTTTCACGTACAAAAATTCTGGGCTTACAGAGAACGTCTCCTAGCTTCTACTGGTTCTATAAAGCAGCTTCATGCTTTCATTCGAAGCCGAATTAAGTCCAAAATTAATTGCTCTGTTCTCAGAGACGAGAATGGGCAGCTGTACTCGAGCGACTCTTCCAAGGCATGTGTTCTCGCCAAGCACTTTTCCAGAATTTTTTTTGGTGATTCTTATCCACCATCTTTTCCTCCCAATATATTCGGATATCCTCGGCAATGCCAGGAACTTTGCTTCCACCCTTCCACTGTATACAAACTGCTTAGGCAAATTAAACCCTCCTTAAGTGAGCCTTACGATGGCATCCCCTCTGTTGTTTTCCAAAAATGCGCCAGGTCACTCTCCAAACCTCTGGCAGCCATTTTCACCACCTCTCTTGTGCTAGGTGAGGGACCTGATCTGTGGAAGGAAGCACTAGTGACTGGCATCCCGAAGGTTCCCGGAACGCAACTAGTATCGGAATATCGACCTATTAGTATAACTCCTACTCCCATAAAAATTATGGAAAAGATGATCAGGAACAAACTGCTTTCTTTACTACAAAGACAGTATGGTGACACTCACTCGCAGCACGGCTTCCTACCAGGGTATTCCACATTTACGAATTTAGCTGACAGCGCTTTTGATTGGAAGACAGCACTAAACCAGGGTAAATCTGTGGATATTATCTACGTGGATCTCTCCAAAGCTTTTGATAGAGTAAACCACTCTATGCTAATTGATAAAGTTATTTCCTTAGGACTTCGTGGTAATTTGCTAAACTGGCGGGTCTCATACCTTGCTGGAAGGCACATGACAGTTAGGGTAGGTGATGGGTACTCTGGTAGGCATTACTGTTCCAGTGGAGTGCCACAAGAGGGTGTGTTGTCACCATTGCTGTTCCTGTTATACGTAATTGACTTAGCAGAATCGGTGAAGACTTCCAACCACATTGAAATACAGATGTACGACATAAAGCTATACGGGATCTATAATCATGAAGATTCACTTACTGTCATAACATCGCTACAGGCTTCACTAGATAGACTGAATGCCTATGTTACTCCATTGAATATAGTAATTAATCCAAAAAATGTCATATGCTGCACCTTGGTAATACACAAGCTTCTGTGTATACGGTGAATGGCATAAATCTGAGTCACTGTACAAAAGCCAAAGATCTTGGTATTCTCGTTGACTCTAGATTGAACTTTTCTGAGCACATCAAAAACGCCGCTGATAGTGCATACTCCGCCCTCTTCTGCATTTTTCGTAACATTCATGTTAGTGATCTTAGAATTTTGACGCGCCTGTATAAAACTTACGTCTCGCCTCACTTAGAATATGGCTCGCCTGTTTGGAATCCCACTCTAAAGAAGCACATTCTGCTTCTCGAAAAAGTTCAAGAAACTTTTACAAGGCTTGCATTTCTTAGAGCTTATAAAGATAGGCAGGTAGATTTTGGTGAGGTGATACCATGTTACAAAGAGCGCTTAAGAAGACTTCAGCTTAAGACACTACACTACAGAAGGGTTGTGGCGGATCTAGTTTTCTGCTTTTGTATACTCCGCAAAGAAATTTGTCTTCCTGCAAGCAGATACTGGATCTTTAGACAACTAGCTCTAGAACAGGTGGGTTCCAGCTGCAGCATAGAAAAAATTTCAGAAATAACTTCAATCAAATGTATGACTTTCTTTTCGTCAGAGTAGCGCGATGGATGGACCGGTTACCGATAGACTTTCTCAGTGCGCAAGACGGACTGA
The DNA here is from genome assembly GCA_947359475.1 of Heligmosomoides polygyrus bakeri. NCBI lineage: Eukaryota > Metazoa > Nematoda > Chromadorea > Rhabditida > Heligmosomidae > Heligmosomoides > Heligmosomoides polygyrus. The sequence goes on from OX375866.1 coordinate 95,318,905, forward strand.
CCTTCAAGAAGAGACTTGGAAAATACAACGTTCTCGAGATTCTTGGCCTTAATGACACAGTTTCATTTTTCTTCTGTTTTTCTTCATATATTACCTTTATTTACCTTGGCATATTGCAGGCGCGGGCCTGGACAGTGTTTTTCAGTCACCTGGTTGTGGTGCTTCGAAATACTACCTCACTTCTCAATGATTAGTGGATCAGTACATTTTTGACACTTTTAGGGGTCTCTGAGCTGATTAGTAATTTCACAGCTTTTTTAACCGGGCAATGGTGTTGAGGTTAGAGCAGCTTACTGATTTGTGAAAGCATAACTTTTGTGTTTGTACTGCATGTTAGTGTATTTGTCATTGTTTATTTTGGTTCTTTTTGTTTTGAACTTTGCCTCTTTTTCAAATGAGGTAAATTCTTTTTGCTCCTTGGTACTCCTCAATGGAATTGAGCGTTTCCATACCTCTTTATAATCACTGTATCAAGAATTCACAACACTTGCCACTTCCAGACGATCACCTGTGGGTTAAGCATCCGTTAAAAATACAGCTTTATGACGTTACATTTACATTCCCTTGCAGCCTATCTGGTTTTTAGGGCATAAGTGTGTCTGGCAGTTCAATCTAGGGAATCCAGGGTCGTCGCTGGAATTTCTACGATTTCCCTTAGTGTCGATTTAGTTGCGGGTATCACGCTTCGCTACCTTTCAAGGGCCACAGGCAGCACGTCTCACTCATTCATGTCCAATATACAGCAATGGAATTTGTTCTTCTCTTTGGAAGTTACCCGCGTTAGGGCTGCTTCAGGACGTGCTTCTTCGTTGGCACCTTCCGCGGAGTCGTTCTGTCAGGACACTCTTGAGCTCGTACCGGATATAGGCTAGATTGCTTCAACCTCCTACCGTCTCTCTTTAGCATGTATTTTACCCAAGAAATATTTTTTGGAAATATTTCAATTTGATTTAATAATGTTGGTGCTTGTCGCCCGGTGCCGCGTCTGATAGTAGCACCCAATCCGGTGTTTCTAACGATGTTTTTTTGGGGTAGGAATTATGCTCAGTTCCACTGATGGTTTTCACCTCTGGGATGTCTTGGCGTTCTATCCTCCCCTTTTTACCTATGTTTCATATCTAGTTTTCCTTTTTTGTTTTTTTCTCCTATTCTTGACTAATTTTGTCTGCCATTAGACAGCTGCATTTCGTGTTCTGTTCTAACTTTCTGCCTGTCTGATGTTTTTGACCATGGCACGTCTATGTGACGTATTCAATAAATAAATCAATAAATAATAAAAATGGGGTGTGGAAGCAAATAATTTAAACATAAGCACCTGTCTCCTGTATGACGTGCAGTCCCGTTGATCATCAAGCTGTCTGAGCGCGCACAGGAAATGTCTCCATTGGTCCCAGCCGCTTGTTAGAGTGCTCCGATATATACCATTGTCAATTCAAATTCAACGTTTTTTAAAACGAATTCAATGTTTTTCAACACGGTTTCAATGCTTTTTAAAACGAGTTCAATGTTCTTCAAAACGAATTCAATGTTTTTCAAAAGAAATTCAACGTTCTTCTGTAATCTCTCCGTGTCATATAAGCCGATCCCTCCACTCTTTATTGTCATTGCGCGATTTGTCAAATTTGGGCCTGTTCCAGCATCAAGCGACAGGAGCGACTAGAGCGACTGGAGCCGTTGTTGTACGTGAAGTAGAAATACAAAACTGAGTTTTTGCCATAGTATACCTTAAACCATTCAAAGCATTTACAGTTTTGCAGAATTTCGTTGACGTATGAGGCTTCGTAGTTTATTAGTAGGGACGAAGAAACAGATAAGCTACATTTTTGAACCGAATTCGCGACAACGAAGAGATGAGTGGCGCGTGGCTGATCATGGGCAACGCCAGGTTTCACAAAGCGAACGACCTGCGGGCAATTATGGGACAATCCTACACTTTAAGGCTTTTGTCGCCATACTCTTACATGCTTAATCCTGCGGAAATTGTTATTTCAAAAGTGAAGGCTGCGGCGAGGCGCCTCCTAAGTAATCCTGTCGCGAGGAGGACGCTGACCGAAGTTATTGAATAGGGTGTCCATTCAGTATCGCAGCAAGGTTGTGCAAACTACGTCCTCCACATGATGGTAAACATGAGCTGCAGCCGGTCAAAGATTCAGCAGTACCTGAATCACTTTCACTTGCTCATTGTGCTATTCTGAATAGTTATTGTTGTATTTTTATCGCAATACTACTGAAGCACTTGACTTGCTTAACTTGCTATTTGTTTCTAATTTTCGTTTTATAGCCTTTTTTGAATGTTGGAATAAACATTGAAACGTACAGCTTGCAAAGAAGACGTTGAATGCGTTTTGAAAAACATTGAATTCGTTTTTAAAAACGTTGAATTTGAACTGAAAATGGTATATCAATCACGGGAGCCGGAACAAGGCAATACTGGCCTCGGCGGCATAATGATTCACATTATTATTGCCTCAGCCGCTGATTTGCCTCCGCAGCGTTCCGTCTGTCTGCGCTCCGCCGGACAGTGGTAGGAATCAGTGGTGCACATTTAACACTTAACGATATAACGAATTCAGCGAATTAACCGCATTTCCGTCAAAATTTGGCTTAACGACTTAAAATTTTTTAGAAATTTAACAGAATTTTTAACTGAGTTCTTTATTAGTGACTTTATCACATTTATCCTTATATTCTTTAAAATTGCAGATCTCATCCTCCCGTTTAGGACTGTCCCTAAAAAAGTGTTGAAATCACCAAGAATATTTTAATATTTTTATGAATTTGTTTTGAATTTTGGGAAATAATACATTATGGGGCGCGTGTTGCGCAGTAGGAGAGAGAAGGTGCCGGCTGTAGCCTGCACCCTATGCCACGTTTCCGAGTTTTTTTTGTTGTTGAGAATTCCAGTCTAGGCAAATCAAACCTTCGATCCCTCTGGCGTCCGTGAGTTGCTACCAGACATGTCCGGAAAGGATAGAGCGCTGGCGTCTCCATAGGCTGGCCACAGCAAGTCATTGTATCGCCAAATACGCCTTCAAATCGTCTCCACGATATCGCGTAGAAGTAGAATGTGTGGCACATTCCACAAAAGGGATTGAGTAACGCCGTTCTTTATCCTAATCCTTTAATGCATTTTGGAGCTAGAAGTTTTTTCGCCGAGCCCACAGCACGTCAACGAATCCTCAAAGATACTCGTCTAATCTCCTTGTAGATATACCTATTCACACCTCACGTTGCTTATCTTTTACTTTTGCTTTTTTGAACACTTTTGCTCACCTCCTGGAACAGTAGAGAAGGCGAGAATGTTTTCGACCGCTGGACGGGACCGTCTACAAGATTGTGCAAGGAGACTGGCGAAGCCTCGGACTCCAGCGGCCGTCGAACCACAGCGACAACTCCGGAGACCATCAATAAGGTTCGCTCTCGCATTCGCCGCAATCCAGAGTTGTCGTTGAACAAGATGGCTACGGAGTTGGCAATTAGAAAGGAACGAGAGACCAAGATATCGCCAGGAGTAAGCTAGTAATGCGTAGCTTCAAAATTGCTCGTGTTCACTTCCTCAACGACGCGATGAAGGCTAAGAGATCGAGGAAATGCAGTCGAGTGCGTCGGCTGGTCGACGATAGTCGCTTGTCGGAGGCTCTGTTCACCGATGAGAGGGCCATCACGATAAAGTCGTTACACAGCCGTTAGACTTGCCGGCAACTGCTCAATAAGGGCCACCAAAACATGGCGACTGCAAGTACCATCAGCCGCATTCATTTTTCAGCCTCTGTGATGGTATGGGCAGGAACTTGTGTCTGCGTTACCGAAAAGATGCTGCTGGCCTTCATGAAGCAGAACGCCAAAAACAATAGCTACCAGAATCGTTTCCTCAACAACGCACAAGAGCCGCGGGCCACACACCATTTTGACCTATCTGAAATCAGCTTTTCAGCAGGACTAGGCGCCTGCGCATTCCACGGATTCCACATTTGCCGTTTGCGAACAGCTGTTCCCAGTTTTTTTTTTGGAGCAAAGATAGCTGGCCGCCTGAGGGCCTGTTCATACTTGGCGACTAGAGCGACTCGTAACTCGTGCAAAACATGCGAATCGATTAAAACCGAGCGACCGCCGCCGAAATCTGTTCATAGGCCGATGTTAGGGCCTCTACAGAGTCTCGCGGCAGCATCCCGAGAACTCGTCCATATCGCTCCCGCCGCAGGGGGACGCACGCTGCCACTGTGGTGGAAGCAGCGGCGCGAAGTCGCAGAGCCGCCGCTTGTAAAGGTCCCCGAGGGCTGCCGTAGTTCACTGTTGAGACCGGACCCGCCGGAGGCGTGGTAGATGGGGCATTGAAGGCGTGGTAGATGGGGCTTCTGTTAAGCGCCACTGAATTGGCACCAAAGTTTTCTGGGAAGGCCAAAACTTGGCTTCCCATTAGCTGACCTCCGCAGGTCCTTCTTACGTCCAAATATGCTTTCAGACTGCCTTCAGGATAACCCGTAGAATGGTTGGTGGAGTGATAGCACAAAGCTCTATCCTTTACGTATACAGCGGTACTGAAGAACTTTTTTTCAAGAAGTATTCGTTATTGATGAGCAGATCGGTTGACGTTGTCATTGAATGAACAGTGCGCTTTTAGTTGGATCAGAATTCGCGTTTTACTGCACTGATGATCTTCCACAAAATCGCAATCGAGCTCACGTATATACATAGTTGTATACGCAGGTTGAATGCGCTGAAGGCGGCGCCAGATTTTTGTTCGATATGGGAAGAATCCAAAATGAAATATGCAAGTGCTATGGCTGCTGTGTTTACGTTCTTCTCTAAGCTAGACCAAGAGGGAATCAAAGCAAATTCTTCCAAATCGAAGTGGGCTCTTTCTACACTCAACTAATAGGAGCTTTTCAAGAAAGAAGGTCAGTTCAATTTTTTGTTCGAGGAAAATTTTAATATAATTTTCTTTAAAGTTTTAATTCGCAAACCCAATAAGTGAGCACCTTGTTTGAGATTTTTTAATTCGAAAAATAATGGTTTGAAACTTGTTTGAAAGAGGCGAAAAGCGGCCATTTTTCATTTTTAGAAGAAAGGATGACATCAAACCCTCATCCGAAACGTCGCGATGTTTTTTCGATTGACACCGAAATTTCTGTTCGCATAGAATTTCACACCTGTAAACGATGCAACACAAATAATTGAAAAACTCACATATGATGTCTCATGTAAGCAGCGTTAAAACTATCAATCAAATAAAAATCACGGAGAACTTTTCAGTGCTTCAGCCGGCAAAAGTACGCAGCACTGCGTCCAGCAGCCCTCGCGGCGCCGCTCCACTCGCCGTTTTCATGGCGGATTCGCACCCGCAAGACTCTGCTGCCGATCTTACACTTCGGCGACTCTGTTCTCGGCGATGTATAACATAGGCCAACTCGAGCGCTGGCGCTGTCGCGTCCTATCGCTCTTGCCGCTCTCGTCGCTGTTGTCACCTGTTCATACTTCGCGCCACGAGAGTGCAAGGAGCGGCTGGGGCGACGGACGGAGTGTGGATCTCGAGCACACGATACTTCACTGTGGAACAGCTGAAAGCGGCGCTGACGACAGCCTGGAATGACTTTACAGTGGATCAGTGTGCGACCATGGTCAGCGATTTCTCTAAGCGTCTGCGAAATTTTTTTGAAAAAGCCAACGGTGGCAACTTTGCGCATTTATTGTAAATTTTTCTGTTATAATCTATTGTTCGTTATCTAATTAGCTGTCAGTTGTTTGTTATCTAATAAAGCTGTTGTCTTTGCTTGTGAATTCGTTTTGTATATGTGGTTTTCTGGTACTCCTGAAATCCTTGAAAATTTGCCCATACTTTTCAGCCACCCTGTATTATATCCACTTTACTGTAAGCTGTGGTTATAGATCAAGAATCACAACTTATGTACATGTTTTATTCGACGTGATTTCAATAGCAAGGCAGTGAACGGATAGCAATAAAGGAGAGCTTCTCAGCATGAAAAGCAGTTTCTGCTATTGATGCGCCACGAAAACACATGATATTAAGGTTAAAGATGCGGAGGCATAATTTATACAGTACCCATGAGAAGATCTGGTCAGGTCGATCGATAATCGATCGAATTGATCGACGACGTCAGCTGATTAGGCAGGCGATGCTCATCATGACAGCGGTCGCATGTCGATGATGTGGTTGTAGGAGCGCTTTCGTCGTTTCAGCAACGGCGGCACATCCTTGAAGCATTCGCAGCCGGTACGCTTCCGTTCGAAGCCTCGATCTCGCTGCGGATAGCAGAAGCCGCCGCCGGAACCCTGAAAAGGTAGACACTTATGCGCTCGATTTTTGAATATTCGAATGGGCACGAATGCCCACAAAATCCTAATATTCGAATTTGAATACAATTGAAAAACGCGATTTTTTTGAACATTCGAACTCGAATACATTCGAGTAAAAAACGCAACTTGTTTGAATACTCGAATTCGAATTCATTCGAAAAACGCAGGTTTTCAATATTCGAACTCAAATATTCAGATTCGAATAAAAATCATTCGAATGCCTATTTGAATAGGTCATTCGAGCGCAACCATAGTAGAATTCTGGGTGACTCAGAATCATAACAGCACCTCAAACAATCCTCTAACTTAAACAGAACAGAAAGTAGACAAAGGAATTTTTCAAGGACAAAAAAGGCAAAGGACCTCGTTGATCGGTCTCTGCTTGGGATGCGCCACGCTTTCTACTTCATCAAGATACGTGACAGGTACTTTCAAAGCGTATCTGGCCAGAGTCTGGTTTTCGCCTAGGGAAACTAACAAAATAATATTGACGTATGAAAATGTCAAATTCATCATTCCGTGGAATTCTCGCTATCTAACAAGGGTATGATACTAGGTTACCATAGGATTTTGAGATGAGACGTATATCACTGGATGCGGCTTCGAACGCTGATTCCAAATATCTGTTCCGTTTATGCTGTGCACATCTGTGAACGGAGTTATGGACCATTTTCATAGCAGGCTCCTTTGCCCTCCAGGTCCACTCAGAGCAGGCCAATCACAAGAGAGAGAGAGAGAGAGAGAGAGAGAGAGAGAGAGCTTAAGTATGGTTTGGTGGCGCAGGGGGTAGATGAGCACCGTGGTGAGACGGGGTGATTTATGGTTCGACTCCCCTATGGTGCAGAAACTTTGCACTTCCTAAAAAAATTCTGCCGCAATCCACCAAAGCTCTCTATGTCAAATGGCGAAGTTTGGGCGGAATCGATTACCATGATTCCACCACCCATACTTAAACGTGGGTGATCAGTGCCTTAAATAACCCCCTTGGGCGATTTTTTTTTCGACACACGGGGTCGGCAAGGACAATACTGCGACTTATCCTCCAGACTCTGCTCTCACCAGCTGTTGTGTTGGCGTGCCTTTTGGAGGAGTTCGGTCCTTCTGATATTTCACGCGTTCCTACAAGGCAAGAGAAGAAGGTGGCCAACAGGTTCGCATCTTTTAGGAAGTGCAAAAATCCTGCACCACAGAGGAGTCGAACCATAAACCACCCCTCTCACCATGTCGCTCCTCTACATCCTGCGCCACCACTGCTCGGCCAGCAGCGCAGTTTCAACACAACTTGAACTCGCTCTCTTGTGACTGGCCCGCTCTGCGTGGATCTAGAGGGCAAAGGAGCCTTCTACGAAAATGGTTCATAACTCCATTCACAGATGCGCACAGCAGAAACGGTACACATATTTGGAATCAGCGTTCGAAGCCGCATCCAGCGATTACGTCTCATCTCAAAGTCCCATGGTCACCTTTCTTTTGTAAGCTGCATGTGGATGATGAACTGCTTACCACACATCCATCCATACTTGTTGGGGGATAAACAAACCTCTGTCTATGTCATGTCACCTGGAAGTAGAGTTCGTGGCGCATCCCAAACGATCCTAGACCATTCACTTTGTTTAGTAAGGACGTAAGCACACCGTGAAGAATATTCTGTGGGATAATGAGGGTGAAGGCATGAACGTTGGAGATAACCAATACCACTGATAGATGCGCCATGCGTTATGCTTCTACGCGACATCGTGGAAGTAATGCGAACCGTACTATTCTTGAACAAGAAACAACCACAGTGTTTTCATTCAGGTAGTACTGCCCATGGTGTTTTCATGCTCGATCACAATGATGTCTAAAGAGCGTCAGAAGTCCTTGGGTTCTACATATTTTATGGACAATTGCTGAAAAACACTCACGTTGGTAAGGGTAATTGTTGGAATAAAAAGTTTGGCCCAATATGCATTGCTTCTAAAAAGCCAATTTCTTATGTATTGCGCAATGTGCAACTACATTATTTTTGGACTTGGTAAATATTCTTCCTTTTACCATTAGAGTGACTTGAAGTGTCGCTATTTCATGAAATGGACATCCCGGGCGGGAACGAACTATTATAAATAGAGTTTAGGGGGCAGACGGAAGGCGGTGTTCCCTCCCACTGCGCTGTACCCAATTATGGAATAACCAGCCATCAGAGCGGCCTCTCGGAAGCACTGACGGCTTTTCAACGGCTTCGCCGTAGTAATAACTATAACTTCTCATCATCAATTTTAGCTGCAACTTATGTCATGGTTTCAGCAGGAAGAACACTTTAACTACGCCGATTGTGGCCTGTTAGAATTAAACAGAAAAAATGAACGAATCCACAAAAAATGGATAATGTGATCAATGTCGATTGATGGCGATCGACACTTCAAAAACGAACGTCACGCTAGTGTTCAGCGACCTCGATTACCCCCAGGACTGAAGTTTTGGACCGCTTAAACGACATCCACAAAAAATCGATAAATTGATCAATATCGATTGACGACAATCGATACTTCAAAAAAGAACTTCAGATTCGTGTTCAGCGACCTCGATTACCCGAGAGCTAAAGTTTCGGGTCGTCATCAATCGTTGAGTATCACCAAGACGCAATACCCTCACTCCAGTTGTGACGGACGGACGGAAAAACACACACACACGCACACACACACACACACACACACACACTCACACACACATACACACACACACATACACACACGCACGCACGCACGCACGCACACACATACACACACGCACGCACGCACGCACGCACGCACACACACACACACACACTCACACACACACACTCACACACACACACTCACACACACACACTCACACACACATACACACACACACACACACATACACACACGCACGCACGCACGCACGCACACACATACACACACGCACGCACGCACGCACGCACACACACACACACACACGCACGCACACACACACACAACTTTATATATAGTAGGATAGTGCTGCCATATACCATTTCCACGTCAAATCAGGCACTTTTCAAATGAAATTAGATACATTCGGACAAAATTGTACACACTTCTAAGGAGGCTCTTTTGAAGTCAACTGAGCAACGTCCATATCAGAAAGAGCGCCTTCCAAATTGAACCTCAGGCTCTTTGAAAAGGTTACAATAATTTTTCTTTCACTGGACAGTTACATAGTGTAACATTCTCTGAATTTTTTCTTATTAATTCTTTTTTCATTTCTTTTTTCATTCTCTGAGAATTCAACTATCCAACAAGTAAACCCACTGTTGGAATTTTTTATAACATTTATTTTTAAGTGAAAATGTAGATTCAAAGCTTACATTAAAGTGTAGAAGGGCAACAACTCCTGTAGTGCTTTAAAAAAGCCAGTGCCAAGCGCTCGATCAGCTCATCTCAATTTTCTCTTGATTTACAGCGAAAATTCCCTTTTCGTGGAGTAAAACTTACCAGTGGAACAAATAACGGTTTTAGAAAACACGCGTATCTTCACTTTGCTGTCTCAGCTAAGGAGCATCTACGCTATCAATCAGATGAAAATCGCAACAAGCTAGACGAGTGCACAGCGCGATCTCTTCGTTTGACACGGTTAAAAATTGCTGCCTTTCTATGCTCTAGAGGAAACTTCAAACCACAACTTCCTCTTAAAAAACAGAATTTTTATAAAATTTCAAACAATCCGTTTACTTACTGGAACAGGTGAATTTGAAACATTTCAAAGAAAGTCGAACTAAGTTTTCCTTGGACAAAAATTGTCTCATCCTTCTTGAAGAATCTCTAGTTTATTCTGAAAAACGGTCATTATGACTTGCACGATAGAAGAAGAGAATAGATTATTAGTATTAGTATTAGTATTAATATTAATATTAGTATTACTGTTAACATTATTATTTATTGTGGCATTCAATCATGCTCTGTGCAATAAAAACAAAATAAACAAAATATTACATAGGATGCTTTTTCTTTATCCAATTTATAAGAGTGCTGTTTGTGAAAAAGAAAAAAGAAAAAATCGTTTTCTTGCTGGAGCAGGTGAATTTGTAAAAAATTTCAAAGAACTAACTATCGTACTAACGTATCCTTGCACAAAAAAATTATTTCAACTTTATTGAAGACTCTCTAGTTTATTCTGAAAAACGCTCCTTCTGATTTGGAATATGTTCAGATGGAGTTCAAAAGCGTTATACCAGGTTAGAGGGGTTTGATATGAAATTTCACTTTTGATTTTACAAGTGCCAAATTTGAGTTGAAAAGTGTTCAATTTGACGTGAAAATGCAATAAAAAGGCCCATCCGCTTCTTTGAGCTTGAGGTTGTTTCCTCGAGATTTCTTCAAAACCAATCAGTTTCAATAAAACAGCATGTGGCCAATAAAAATAATCGCCAAATGCTTTAATAATTACAGGAAACTGAAGACCAGACGTAAATAAGAAACTTCAGGTCGCCACATCTTCAATTTGTACCTGCTGCTACCCCTCACAATGCCACCTCTCCGCATTGACAAAACTGGTTCGGCTGAACCTATTCTGTCCCTTGAACACGCCTGCCCTTCAAAGTTCGTCCTTACAAAGAGGACAACTTCTTACGGCCCATTGCGTCTCCGCTAAGAAAACCACGCTGGAACCAATGCGGTTTCTATTCCAAGCGCCTTAGTTATGGCACGCTGTGATATATGCTGTTATGTCCAAAGACGGCTAAACACAAGGAACCAGTTCCGGAATGTAGGTAGAGCCTTTTTCGGTAAGCCTTTTCTGAACTTCATGTGCAGTTAGTCAAAATGTGTTAGTGAGAAATGCTAGAAACGCTACACACGCCCAATACCACCTACTCTTGTGAGAGCTTACGGATGTTACGTAAGGCCCATTGTAGAATGTGGTGTTTCAGTTTTCAGTCCTGTCAGAAGAAGGACATGAAGCTCCTTGGAAGTGTTCAGAATGATTTCACTTGCAAACTTTTTCTGAGATGTCGAGGCCTCAGTTATGACAACATTCCGAGTAGGTCTGACTGGGCTAAGATGCTTACATAGTTTGCCTAGCCTTCAGACTAGACGAATCAGAGCGGATTTAGTTATGTTGTTCAAAATTCTGACTGGAAGGCCTTCCATTGACCCAATTAGGTCTTTTGGTGCTCCTTTGACAACTAACAGAAGAGGGCATCTCAGACTCTACCTGCCATTTCCAAGGTCGAAACTAAGGTTAAGTTTCTTCACCTACAGGAACATCAGGGAGCTGAACATCTCGCTTTCTGGGAATGAGAACATTGTTAACATGTCACTGTCTTCTTTGATCACTAATTGCACTAGGACTTCGTTAGGCTTCTTTTGTTTCGTTTCTTTTGTTGCTCAGCCAGCTCCTCTTTATATTAGGCTGGAAAAAAGTCTCTTCACACTTCGAAAAGTTTATTTTACCGTTCTCCTTGTGAACACACTATCCATTAGCGATTGCTGCTTTCATAATCCTATCATACTCATCCACCGTTCGCACGCAGACACAAGTCAAGACCCTTCCTGTACTTCGTTATCTATCCTATCTTCCGCACTCAATGCCAGATCTACCTCATCGCCATTTTCGGCACGGCATTCTTCACAAATTCATTAAAGGATCTACAGCATGTCAGGCAGCCGACCAAATTAACCATATATTGCTTGGGATCTTCTACTCATCAATTATGAGTGGTTCGGAAAGCTTTTAAAGGGAGATTATTCACTCGGGGACAAAGCAAGGTCAGGAAGGCCAACTGAATTGGACGACACTGAAGTACTCCATCTTTTTCGTGCCGATAGTAGGCAGACGACACGTCAACTGGCAGAAAAGCTTGAAGTGCCTCATAGGATAGTGGGAATCCATCTGAAGGGTCTTGGCTTTGCATGGAAATTTGTAGCTCGGATTCCACATGCCCTGTCAGACGCTCAGTGCGAAACCTCATGTTGCAAGACTCACAAGAGAAACAGTAAAGGAGCAGTGCTGAGAGGTAACATCCACCGTATAGCTCTGACATAGCCTCTACCGACTACCACCTTTTCAATGCTCTCAAGCAAGAAATTGGAGAAAAATATTTTGAAACGGATGAAGACCTCAACAGTTGCATTCGGAAATGGTTAGACTCCAGAACTGCAGCCTTTTACGCGAGAGGAATTAGAAATTTACCCGCTCTTTAGAAATGTGTAGTGGAACAAAATGGAGTTTATCTCAATTGATTTGACATTGTAGTAATCAGTAATAAATCTTTGAAAAAAGAAAAGACTTTCCTCCAACCTAATACTTACTTTAGCGTTTCATTGGTACATCTCACCGCATGTGATTCCGTTCCGTGCCTTCAAATAAATAAATTAATAAAATTGTAACACATGACGCAATTGCATAGACGCGTGTAACGCAGTCGGAGGAGGTGCTGTCGTATCAGGTTCCTGGTTAGAATTTCCCGCTTAGGCCGACCAAGTGTTCTATCCCTCCGGGTTCAGTTAATTGGTAGCAGACTTGTCTGAGAATGATAACGCAGCTTGTTCACCGGCCAGCCACCGTAAGTCATTGTATAGTCCAAATACACATTAAATCGCCTCCACGAAATCATGTAGAAGTAGAATGCGTGGCGCATCCCAAAAGGGATTGAGTCCTTTATCCTTATCCTTTGAAGATATTAGGTTGTCTCATAATTCCCCGCCGTTTTTTTTAACGATTCATTGCGGATTTCGCCGGCGGTTTCTTGCATAGCGCTATAAGCTTTCGAAAAAGAATTTGTTCTATCAGGACATGTATTGCATTTCTTTTTACATCCTGAATTTTGTCAATTTTTAGGTCGTAAAGTGAAAAGTGAAAAAATGAAAAGTGGTCATCTGTGACAGCTCCTTCTCTCCGCTAAGGTTTGAAATTTTTGCGCATTTTTTTACAGCATTTGGGAGATAATGTTCTGTACTACAAGAATACGTGTTTGTCCTATTTGTTAATTTGTTCTTTGTTGTTTTTTAGGCCACCAAATTGGGACGTCCGAAGGAGAAGGTTTATTTTTACCGACGGCTCCTGCTCCGTGGTAGGACTTTTTTGCTCGGTGTTGGTCGAGAGAGAATGTCTTGCTCAGCAAGAAGAATTTGTATTGCGTTTATTGGCTCATGCTGATTTGTCAACAAAATGCTAAAAAGAGAAAGATCATCTTCACCGACTCCTTCTCCTTGTTCAGTTGTTGATATTCGACAGAAATCACGACACAGATTCTTACTGAGCAAGGCATCCTCTTCCGAACGGCATATAACACCGAGCAGAAAAGTCCACCCAGAGCAGGAGCTGTCGGCAAAATTCCGGACGGAAAAGTCGGACGTCCCAATATGATGACTTAAAATCAGTAAAGGACAAGTGAGCAGATAGGACCAACACATTTTCTTGTAGTACAGAACATTGCTTTCCAAATGCTACGCAAAAAATTCCAAACCTAAGCGGAGAGAACAAGTGCGCAAATGGCTACTTTTTCACTTTTTCACTTTTCATTCAACGACCTAAAAATTGACAAAATTCATGATGAAAAAAGAAATGCAATACATGTTCTGATAGTGCATATCATTCTCTTTCGAAAGCTATGCAGCGCTATGCAAGAGACCGCCGGCGAAATCTGCAGTGAATCGTTGAAAAAGACACCGAAGACTTATGGGACAACCTAATAATTGCATGACGTTGGGTGAGGTAAGCCAAAAAAAGCACTTTTCTCTAGTTGTTAGATGGGCCTGGAATTAGTATGCCAGATGGTAGCGGACTCAAACCATCACCGGCTTTCCGAAGCGAAAAGGGGATTTCTTGCTCTCTGATTTGAATTCACTAAGGGGAATCGTTATCTAAAGCAACGTTGTCCATATTCAGCGGAACAGATCTCACATTCTGAAGGTTTCGTTATCGATTCCAATGGCAATGTGGTCGACGAGAACTGCATTGTCACATCAATTCATTGTTTTTAGCGTTCATTACCACCGCCCAACACATACATAGTGGTCGCTTTAGCTCAGTATCTTTCCCTTTTCAAAAAAGCTGTCTGTGTACCCCACTTGTTCTTGTTTTTTGAACTTCCCATTTCAGGCATCTTCATGAATTATTCCACCATCTGGAGTGATTCTTCAACGACAAGCTGTTTTCAGATGGATTATACCTTCAATTCCTAGAATAGACAATAGACAGCTCCTTTTCTTCCCTTCGTGATGAGTACAGAGGGGAGGAGTATCTCTGGTCTTCGTCTAGGGGTTTGTGCGAAACGGAGACCAAATTTCAACTCCTTTAATGCTTCCTCTTATCCTTTCAATTTATTCTTTTAACAAACGGCGCTAGTTGTAGCTTCAACGTTATCGATCGGATAGGTAATAATTTCAATCATTCTTTACTGTTTTCATTCATCTTACTCAGTGAGCACGTGATCAATAAGGGATTAATATTTCGCAGTTGCCTACCGTACCAACTAGTTCCCTAATTGGGTCACATCCCCTCGCTGTATGCGGATGAACACCTCTCAAACTGCACTGCTCCGATTTTCCTTGTTCAGTAGATTCTTTCCATACCATTGACGTTAGATCAATGTTAGTTCTGGAATTATATCATTCTTTGGGTGACTTTCCTGGGTCAAGTCCCCAATCAGCAACCAGCCCAGCATCCGGTCTGGTCTGCTGGAGGGGGGTTCGAGCCAGAAACGCCGCCCAACCTATCAAGCGTGCAATTCTGTCCAGAAATCGATGTCATTGATTGATATCGATTGTTCGTACGATAGTGCTTTCTTGTTCTTAACTCTGTCCATCGGCCAATAATATCTACGTAATTTCAAACGATGAACCCGGATCGAAATTCGGAGGAAAATCGATAGATATTTTTTAGCCGTTTTTAATGAAACTCAATTTTCAAATCATATTGGACACTCTTCTGAAAGGCTTGATGCTTTTCAAATCAAACTGAACATCTTCCAAATCAAATCGAGCTTCTTCCAGATCAAGCTAATACTCTCCAAAAAACTTAATAATATTTTGTTTAAATGTAGTATAGCATTCTTTGAAATTTTTTAAATCACGTGCCCGATACGTGAACGCAGTGTTTGAAATTTTATAAACTTACTTTAAAAAAATTAGTGACTCATGGTTTATTTTAAAGCGCTCGAAGGCAGCAATTAAGGATAAAAAAGTGGAAGGACGGCGTTGCTCAATCTCTTTTAGGATGCGCCACTTCTACGGCGTTGTACCGTGTAATACTTGCGGTGGCCACCTCATGAACAAGTCAGCGCTTTATCCTTCCCAGACAAGACTGGCTCCAATTCTGAAAGGCTTGGTTGGCCTTGGCGGGAAATCCGAACCAGGAACCTGGCATCGGGAACCTGGCATGCGACAGCCGGAACCTCCTCCGTCTCAGAGCAATTTCTTTATCTTTGGAGTCGTAGGTCATGCCACGCGAGTCATAGCAAAATCTAGACGCGAGACAAGACGCTAGAAAGCTCACAAACACTAGTGAAGTTCAAGTGAACTACAACATAGTATAGGAAACACTAGAAAAACTGAAACAGAAGCACATATAATGGTGGAGGAAAACTTGTAGTAAATCGAACTGCAAATAAGGAACCATTCATCAGGAAACCCCTAATTGTCCACGCGACGAGAACAATTTTTGAAGGCAGAAAGCGGTATAAAGGATAAGGATAAAGGACGGCGTTACTCGATCCCTTCTGGGATGCGCCAGTGCATTCTACTTCTACGGGATGTTGTGGAGGCGACATGAATGCGTATTTGGCCATACAATGACTTGCGGTGGCCAGCCGATGAACAAGTCAGCGCTTTATCCTTCCTAGACAAGTCTGGTACCAATTCACCGACCCCGGAGGGATCGAAGGCTTGGTTGGCGTGGGCGGGAAATCCGAACCAGTAACCTGGTATCGTGTGCACGCGACAGTCGCGCCTCCTCCGACTGCGCTATACGAGCCCCTAAGAAAGCGGTAGCAAGAGAGTATTCTCACTGAGCAGCTTGTTGAATGCCGGTAACACTCTTATAGGAATACTTTTACGGCGAGCCTGTGACCTGGTAGTTGGAATCCCCAGATTATCATTTGCTCCTCGAGTTCTAGAAGGCGCAAGGTTAAAAATATCACTAGGATTTAGCCCAGTTCTACCTATAATCACTTTGAAAACCGTCAGAAGATCATTTCTACCTCTTCTGCTCTGCAGGCTAGGCAGTCCAAGTTGTCTTCGTCTTTCTTATCCACTGGGAATGTACTGGTGACCTATCCCTGTGAAGCGCTTAAGTACCTTACGAGTGAAGTTATTCTGAACACTTTCAATCAGATCTATGAATTTCTTTTTATATGTCGGAACAGTAGTAAAGTAAATTATTTAGTGTATTAAAAGAAGAGATCGGGAAACGAACTCGACTAGGTTGCCGTGGTTTTTTACCTAATATTCACAGACGCACAGACACGGACAGACACACAAACAGACGCAAGGACACACTGATACATACGCAGAAACACACACCCACAAAAAACAGACACATGCACAAATATACAAACACACGGACACATAGACGTAGTGACTCCATAGCAGGAGGATGAGATATAGAAACAGATCATAGAACGTTTCCTTTCGCAAATGCATAGTGATTTTATGCCAAACCTATCTAGGAAACAGAAAGTGTTTGTTAATAACTTATCAAACGATTGGCCACCGAAGCTCGCATTTATAATTAGATGAATGCGTATTCATAGGTCTTCACTGCATCCAGTAGAAGAGGTACATATGTAGAATGCGTGACTGAGGGATCGGCTAGCATAAACAAATCCATATTCATCCTATCGTTCAACCTTAACCTTCACATTTTGCAGAAAATCTAGTCCAAAACCGCGGCCCGGCCTTCCACTGTACATTCTTCTGAAGCTTCCGGAACTGCGGGGAGTTTGCCCGAGGTTTACGACGTGAGTTCCTTTATGTTGCCCACAGTGATGTGTCAATGACAGGCAGCCGCCGATAGATAGCGCTGGTCATGTGCAGCGGCGGTCTGGTACGCAGCCACGATAACAGCGGCGTGTCCACGTCCTGCAGGATCAGTTGTCACGTTTCGCGGTTGTTGTATGCGTTGCCTGGCAAATTCTGCTGAACATTCCTGCTCATTGTTGAATGAGTCTTATGCCACCTGTGAATTTTGCTTTTAGAACCTTATTTCTCGTTCGCTAGCATGGCTAACCTTGCCTTTGGAAGCAGCCCAGCTTTGTTTATTGTGAACATACGGATGTGCCAACTCAATGTTTAGTAGAGCGCAAGCAACACTAATAAAGGCACGAGAAAAAACACAAGGGAAGGGTCTGAAGCGATGGTCTGAACGGGCGGAGCGAGTCACATATGGAGAATCCTCACCCTCCAATTATTAGGTTGTAACGAAATAAATGGCACTGAACCACTGTAAATTTAAACAGTTAATATCTCGGCTTGTAGGCAAGTTTATTAATCGAAATAAAAACCTTCTGATTCTACACATCTTTGCCAACGTGACACAAGCTTTTTTATCCCAGTAGCATAAAAATCAGAAGTTCTGGAATTGACGAAATCTTCGGAGGCACTTTCGGCATCCTGATGGTATTTGAATATTTTCCCTACCAAGAAGTCGCCAAGATGCTTGAAGAAATGGTAGTCTGTTGGGAAGAGGTCAGGAGAAAACGGAGGATGTGGTAGAGTTTCAATGCTCAGCTCATTCAATTTCTGCAACGTCATTCGTGCCACATGGGGCGAGCAATGTCGTGCAGAAGGAGAACTCGCCTTCGGTTTACCAAGGGCGGCCGGATATCCTTCAACTTTTTCATCATTTCTTCAATTTCAATGCAGTACTTCTCTGCCGTGATGGATTCACCGGGAGGGAGGAAGCTGTGGTGAATAATTCCCAGACACCACCATACTGTCACCATTACTTTCTTTTGGTGCAATTCCGGCTTCGCAAAAACCTTGGGGCTCTCATCGCTGTCCACCCACTGTGCCGATCGTCGCCTGTTGTCGTACATTATCCATTTCTCGCCACAGGTTACGATGCGATCAAGGAATGGGTCCGTTTCGTTCCGTAGAAGCAGTGCGGACGAGATCTCATATCGTCGGTTTCTTTGCTCCTCAGACAGCTCGTGAGGCACCCATCTTTCCAGCTTTTTGGTCTTTCCAATTTCCTTCAGATGCCGGGCAGCTGTGTTGTGACTGACGGCAAGAATCTTCGCTATCTCCCTGGTACCTTTGTGTGGATCCTCCTCTACCAAATCTCTCAGCTGTCCTCTTCAACATCACTATGCCTCCCACGACCTTCATGTTCTTCCAAGCTCTCATCTCCATTCCGGAACTTCTGATACCAACGATACGCCGTCCGAATTGTGGAACATCCTTGACCGAATGCGGCGTTGATCCTCTCGGCCGCCTCCTTAGCTGTAGTGCCCAGCTTGAATTCATACAAGTAAATGCCTCGGACTACCCTTTTGTCCATCTGCAAAAAAGTCAATAAAACTCTAAAGTTTTCCCTCTTTTACATAGAAAATTTGATACTCTCCGGTAGAGCAAAGTTTGCGCTTCTAAACGATATGCCACATGTTACGGTTTGTTCTTGATCAAACGCGTAAAGACGCGCCAAAAAATGGCGCGAGCCAGTGCCATTTAATTCGTTACAACCTAATAGTTATTAATACCATTATGGTGCACGGCACCCCACCCCGCGCCCTCTTCACCAACAACATCGTCCTCCTCCTCCAATCCCAGAACTGGTCACAAGACCGGAAAAAATAAGACAAAAACAGCTTCAAAATTTCAAGAGCTCTAGCACTGAAAGCAAATTCAAGTAAGATGTGCTCACCGTCTCTTGACATTTCCGTGAACAGTGTGCATGCTTGCCTGTACATATTGAACCGTCGAGTGGAGCCATGTATTCGAAGCATTTACAGCTGAATAATCTCATCTAAATTGGAGAGAAGTGCAAACTGTTTTCACAATATTTATAGGTATTGTTAGGGCTACATTTTTGTGAATTTGAAGAGGTCCAAAATGGAACTAGTTTTCAACAAAAAAATAATACAAGCACTTGAAAATGGTGAGGAAAATGACATGTAGAATAATAACGATATTTAAGCATTAGGCTTAATGCTGAAAGAATTTTAGGATGCGATCCAAACTCTAGCGCCAACCTGCCAAAACTGTTGCCCAAGGCGGGATTTGAACCTGCACCGTCTCTACTTCCCTGCCCAAAAAACACCCTATAACCACAATAACAGTAGTTCAATCCTCAAACAAAATTCAGCAACACAACCAGAATGTATGCAGTGAAGCAGTAATTTTATTTAAGAAGCGAGTTGCTGCACCGTTATACTACATAGAGTACTATTGTTGGGTTGGACGGAACGTTCTGGCGGTTTTGATTGGTCCACTTCAAACGATTATAACTTTCTTCGTAGTTACCAGATTCAGTCGGATTATGCACCATTTGAATCAGCACAATTTTTTCAACGTCATAATTGTTGATCGATTCATTCCGCGAAAAAGCAGAGGGGTTGAAATGCGACAAAATCTGGAAAGGTCCCGAACTGCGGAGGTTCCACCAGCGAGGAAGTTCTGAAAGCGCCTAAAAAGGAGGTTTGGCGCAAGACCTAGACCTGATGAGTATCACGGGTGAGGCAGAACTTCAGCTCCTGGTTCGTTCAATTTTCGCATGGTGATTTGCGGAACGTGTTGACGGCCGTTGTCATGCAGAAGAATGGGACGTCTTCCGTTGACCAGTGCCGGCTGCAGCTCACCCAATTTTCGGTAAATCTCGTCGATTTCGTTGCAGTAGGACTCTGCTGTGATGGTCCAGCCTGGTTCCAGAAAGCTGTAGTGACTCACGCCAGCCGCTGACCACCGCACTGTTACCAAAGCCTTTTCTGGCGGGATTTCAGCTTTGGGAAGTGTCTGGGAGGTGGGGGGGGGGGGGGGGGGGGGGGGGGGGAGGTTCGTTGACATCAACGCACCGGCCCGATCGTCTTTGGTTATCGCACAGAATCAACTTTTCATCACATATGACGAATCGATCCAGAAACGAGTGTTTTGATTCCGAAGAGGCAAGAAGAGCAGATTTCGAAGCGACAATTTCTGGCGGTCACTGAGATCGTGGACATCCGTTTTTTCGAGCTTTTCCACCTGTCCGAAGCGTTTCAAAGCATCTGTAGCAGGCAGTTTTTACTGACTCCTAGACCTTCCGATATTACACGGATGTTTGCGGCGAATCAGCTTCCACCAAGACCTTCAAATCGTTGTCCAGGATGGGTTTAGGTTGACCGCTACAGCGGTCATCTTCAAGGCTGAGATTTCCGGAACGAAATTTCTGGAACCACCGTTGCATGGTCCTTTCTACAACACTATTTGGCCCCCACACATGAACAATTTGTCGAGCTTTCTCGAAGCAGAACGGCCTAATTTGAAATTGAAATAAAATACCGTTCGGAATTGTTTTTTCGGCGTTTTTTCAATAAGGATTTGAATAAACAAAATTTTTTAAACGTAGGTGAAGCACAAATTTCAGAAAGAATTTTGCACTAAACGTTATATAAAAACGCCAAATAATTTGAATATTGTTTCAGAAATAAACGAACGAAAATCGTTGCACAAAAACGCCAGAGCCGGCCAACTTAATAATATGTACCTCTGCATGATACACCTGTGGCTCAAATTTCGGCACAAAAGCTCTATTTTTTATGAATTTACTATCAACAAAAAGAACTGAAAACGCATACTTCACAAACTGTTACTAAACTGTTACTATAAGTGTTACTATAAGTGAGGCTGTCAAATATGCAAGAAAGCCTCACCTGAA